>JASSUY010034857.1:3753-17128 GCA_032466535.1 Forpus xanthops | reverse complement strand
GCCCATGGCAGGGGGGTTGGAACTAGATGATCTTAAGGTCCTTTCCAACCCTAACTATTCTACGATTCTATGATTTATACTGCAGAACTAAATTATTTGCCTTGGGATTTATTGGTAAGATTTCATAGAGAGAGCAGTGGAAAAGTCTGGAGCTCTGAAGACTTAACCTCCGTGGAGAAGGATCGAGTTAGGAAACACTTAAACAAGTAGAGCATACATAAGCCCATAGGATTTGGTAGGATTTATCCATGCATGCAGGCTGCTCTTGATTGCATCTGGAAGGTCACGGCAATTGGAGGAGGTTCCTGAAGTCTGTAAGAAAGTAAATATCCTACCTGTCTTCCAGAAGGGCAAGAAGGAGAACCCAGGGGACTGCAAGCCTGTCAGCCTCACTTCAACCTCTGGGAGGGTAATACAACAAATCCGCACAGAAGCTCCTTTCAAACACACCATGGACAAGATGATCAGGAGTTGTCAGCATGATGTAAGTGGGAAAATGAAAATGAGAAATGGGCCAGCTCTGATTCATGACCCTCATGAAGTTCAACAGAGGGAAATGGCAAGTCCAAATGCCAATGCAGTGGGTGATGATTGACCCTGTGCAGTAGTACACGTTGAAGCCTGCTAAGCAGCTTTGCACAAAAGAGCCCTGGGTGCCTTGTGGTCAGAGTTGACCAGGAGCCAGCATCCTGAGCATTGCCAGCAGATCAGAGGAAGTTTCTTCCTCTCTAGTGAGGCACTGGTGAGAGCACAGCTTGAGTGATGTGTCCAGTTCCGGGCTCCCCACTACAAGAGATACCTACGTGTAGCAGAGGAGGTTCAGTGAAGGGTCATAAAGATTAGGAGAATGGAGCATGTGTCATACAAGTAGAGGCTGAGAGAGCTGGGATTGTTTAGCCTAGAGGAAAGAAGGCTTGGGAGATCATATCAGTGTGTATAAATACTGAAAGGGAGTGTCCTGGGTTCAACAGCAGCAATCATTTTTCTCCTTATTGGTAGCGGGTACAGCACTGTGTTTTTTACTTTCGGCCTGAGAACAGTGCTGATAACAGTGATGTTTTCAGTTACTGCTTGAAACGCTTTGGTCTGACCAAGAACTTTCTGAGTCTCATGCTCTGACAGGGAGGAGGGGAGCTGGGAAAAAGCTGAGGCAGGATATCTGGCTCAAAATGACCAAAAAGAGATATTCCATACCACAGCATGTCATGCCCAGGATGTAAAAACGGAGGGCAGAGACCAAGAAGGGGGGGGGGGGGGGGTTGCTCCTGGGTCAGGCTTGGTATTGGATGGTGAGCAGCTGTATTCTCCTTGTATTTGCCTAGTCATTATTATTACTGGTGGTAGCAGTAGTGATTTATGTTATACCTTAGTTACTGCACTGTTCTTATCTCAACCTGTGGGAGTTGCATTCCTTCGGTTCTCCTTCCCATCCCTCTGGGAGCTGGGGGGAAGAAAGAGTGGGGAGTGAGTGAGCAAAGTGCATGGCTGAGAGGCTTAAACCACAACAGGGAGGTAGTAAAAGACAACAGAACCAGTGCTTTTTCACTGCTGCCCAGAAAGGGCAAGCAGCAATGGGCACAAATCGAAAGACAGGAAATTCCACAACTAAAGAAGTAATTTGTTTACAGTGAGAGCAGCCAAACACTGAAACAGATTTCCCAGAAGGGCTGTGGATTCTTCCACAACTGGATTCTGGAGGTCCTTGAAACCCAAGTGGATAAGGAGCTGAGCAGCCTCCTGTAGACAGCCTATGTTTGAGCAGGGTGGGGCCTGAATTAAACAACCTGGGGAGGTCCCTTCATGCCTCTACTATTACTTTTCTGTGATTCTATCAAATTAGAAAGGGTTAAGATAAACGCTATCATTTACAAATGGAGAATAAGAGCATAAGGAGCCAGCTAAAGCCCCAAAGTACATTATTAGCCAGGAGTTTCTATTCAAGAAAATAGGATTTGTGCATATTAGGAGTGAAATACATGTAAATGGACAAATGCCTGCAAAACAGGCTTTGACATTTCCTTTTGGCACTCTATGCTAAGTTGTTAATATATGTCCTCCTGATTGGAATTCCCAATTGCAGAGAGATCTTTGAATGAAAAAGTCATTTAAAATCCTTTTCAAGTTCTGTTGAAATCTGTTAATTCAAGGAACCTGCTGGGAAACCCTATGATTCAACCATGCACAGATTGGTATTTTCAATGTGTGTTTGAAGAACTCAAATTGCCAAGTCTAAGCAATTGCAAAAAATTGTAATTTTTATGTATATGTGCAACAGTGTCTCTAAATAAAGGGGAAATAGCATAATGATGCTTCTCTCCATTCTTTACTGAGTCTTTGTTTAGTAGCTCATGCGTACTTGCTGACTCTCTGGCTTTTGGATTTGCCTGGGCTGATGCCATGTTTTGGATAGTCCTAGGTGTGGTACTCAGGTAAATCACTCATTTTCCTGCAGTTTATTCCTTGCTGTATTTATACCTACTCTGTATTAAGTTCTCTTTGCTTTTTTCTTTGTTTTGTGTCCTTTATTTCCCCTCCCATCTCCTTGGGCATGGCACAGCACGTACTGGAAGACACACCACACTCAGGCTTCAGTTTCTCCCTTGAATGAGAAAATGTACAGCCATTCTTCAACAATTCAGACATTTCTCCTGGATCTACAGCTCTGCAGGCCTTAGCAGAGATTCAGCAACTTCCCTTTTCTTTCATGATAGGCTCCAATAGTCTTTTTTGGACCCACATGCAATTAGCCTGTCCAGAACAACTGCAAAGTCTTTCCCTTTTCTCTTCAGTAACAGATGGGTGCTTGCGTGTTTGAGAACGAAGATAAAGACTGGACCTGTATTTCTCTGCCATCTGCTTCCTTGACAACCTCTCTCTAAACAGTGTTATGGAAGAGGACTAGCAGGGTCTCCAGCATGATGATTCTACATAAACTAATAAAAAGGCATGGTTCCATTATACTGAAGTTTTACAGTAAAAAGAGAAAAATGCCATGAAATCAGTTAAATCATCAAGGCTTGACACAGTTATATAAGTTTTACAAGGATAAGCTGCATCATGTAAGAATGTATTCATCAATTCAATCTTTGCAATATATAATTGTTTATCTCATGTATACAATTCCACCCATAAATCCTAAAAAAAAGCCAAAATGTCATGTATCAAATTCTGCAGCACTATCAAATAAAAGCATATGGTTATGGATTTTATACCTGACATGAAAAAGCCTGTTAATAGATGTGCTTGTGTTGAAGGGATCACAAGGTCTAAACTCCTTAATTGCATCATTCTCCCTCTTGCTCATGTATACCTGGTTTGTCCTGCAAGTTGAGAAACTTTTTTAGTCCCATTCTGCTTTCTGAAACTTATGCGAGGTCATAATACCCATGTGCATGCTGCGCTGCTTGACCATCTGGCTGTGTTATCCTCAAGCAGCATTGCCAGTTTCCTACAGGACCCAATAAAACAGCCTTTTCCTTTAGGAAAGTGATTTGTGTTTCTCTATTATCCCGAAGCTAGGGACTATTTTAATCCTCCAAAGTCTGCACTTTACTGATCTAGACTCAGACTTTCATGCTTTCTGCTGTGGAGAATAACAAAACCATGGATTTTTACATTTGCAAGTCATGTTTTCTTTCTGGGGAACAATGCACAGATGTATTGCACAGAGTCATTACAGCACTAAGGAGGAGATAAGGCAGGAAGGAAGGGAGCAGTACAGATGTGGAAGATCTAATTCATGGCTATATAGAGGGCTTTTCAGAGCAGGATAACTCCTGTTGCCTACACTGTTCATACTTCTCCCAGCAGAAGAACAATATCAGTGTTCCCACAACCTCTGCCTGAGGAACTTACCTCAAATCTCTAGTGTCTTAGACAAGAAATGGTAGAAATTATCTACCCTGGGCTGGTGTTGGCAAGTCAACTACGGACTCAATAGATTACTAAAGGCTCAATAGATACACCATGGTATTAGGAACATGCCCAAAATGTTAGCTAGTTTTTAGGATGTTACAGAATACAATGTTCACTTGATTGTACAATTTGAAAGATCCAAGTTAAGTTCAAAAAGTAGTATTCCTTTGTCCTGCAGGATTAGGAATCTGTTGGGGAGCATTCATAAACACCCGCAGGGATGAAGGCTCCAATTCAACATGTTCTGAAACAAGTGAGCACTTGGCTCCTTTAATAGCCAATACTTTCTGCTTGTGCTTACAGCTCTATGTCAGAGCTCGGGGGAACTGAGCCTATCATCTCCTGACATGGCCTGAAAGCAACCTAACACAATATGGGACATGCAGAACATTTTGTTCTTAGTTGCTCAAGGTAGCAGAGTTCCACAGTCGTAAAGCAGTCGTGCAGGCAACGTTGATCTAGGCCAAGAGAGGCTAGTGAAATTAATGTTGAACATGTTTACTTCCCTGCTAGTTACAGGTACTTTCATAAGTAATTGCCTGCAACCACGTACAGTGTTAAGTTGCAAAATACCTTACAACACATGTTCATTTCTTGTAGGCTGTGTGATCTATATTGGCTTAAGCTTCTAGTGTCTGGTGACTGTTCTGCCCGCTGTGGGTTATCACAGATTAATTTTCGGACTTCATTAGGCAAGCATTTAATTACTGTGTGGAACAATGTAGCATGTTTGAACAGAAAACCCTACTAAATTCACAAGGTGTACAGGAAACCATTTAAGGAGCCCTATCAGAATGCTAAGAAAAAGTAAATGTACTTTCTAACTGTGGGAATGCATGCAAACAAACCAGAATTCAACTTCTGAAGTGTTAGGACTGGAGCATGAGTTGTGATTTTTTTCTGCACTTGAGGGGTTTTCTTTTCCCCTAGACTTCTTCTTTATTTGGTATGGATTAAGAGGCTGCCTGACCACTATGTGAGGTCACACAAGCACTTCTTATATCCTTGTCTTTTCTTTTTTCATTCTTTGAGAAGCCACAGACCAAAGATTCAGAGGAGTTTGGGATGTCTGCCTCTGAACCTGCAGGGGAGCTTCTGAGACAAGAACATGTGTCCTTATGTCTGTAGGAGTTGTTTCTCAGAGCCCTGGCAAAAGTGCTAGTGCTGGGACTTGCAAATACTCTTCTTTTTCCTGCCTGTTTATGGACCTTCATCACCAAACCAACATTCAAAGTGTTTCTGGTCTACTTCCACCATAGTATTTCTCTTTCCAGAACCCTGCCAAGGTCTGCAATTCCCATATGTCTGCAACAAGTTCCATGAGTTTTCGCCTCTTAATTTGGGTATAGAAGTGCATTTTCTCCTGGCCTCACACTAGGGTGACCCTGTACTCATTCACCTGTATTTACAGTGTCTACTGTGGCAAAAAACAGTCCCTTCAGTATTATTTTTCAGATATCAAGACATGTATTTTCATTGTGGGGATAAATTATTTCTACACTACAGGATCACAGTTTGCAGATTCCATTTTACTTTGTGTCATTTCACCTTTGAGCTCAGCAGTCTGCAGAGTTTTCTGCTAAAATGTGTCAAGGTGACAAGAGACCATATTGTGAAAAGGTGTTTTTTATTTGCTGCTTTGTTTAAATCGCTTTTACAAGCTTCCTGACTTCTAATGGAAAATGGTTTACCTCTCAGCACTAATGTGGCTAAACAGATAAGTAGAGCCTCAGCCAAAAGGCCTGTTTGACTTTCTCAGAGCCCAGACAACCCACTGGTGATATAAATACCTTAGAGATCCTGAGTGGGGAAAAGATGAAATCTCCAAGGGCAGCATGGCCTAAGCATTTTCTTCAGGCTGGGCAAAGTCTTTTAATAGCCTTATGAACACATAATGTAAGTAAAATGAGAAATATTCTTAATTACAAGTGCTCAAATTCAAACTGCACTATTAATTGACCAACTCCATTGCCTAAAATACCTTCTCCCTTAAATATTGTCAATTATTACTTTGCATCTAGATCTGGAAGAGTCCTGATCTGAAGTACCTACTTTTTGAACGCATCTGCCAATCAGCCTTCCCTACTGTCCTTCCAAGGACCATTTACCTGCCAGAGTAGAGGAAGAAATGCATGCAGTATATCACCAGAATCTCCCAGGAAATAGCTGTACAACTGTGAATGCTCCATGAAACCCTTGCCAAAAAGCACTGCTGCAGTGCCCAGTATGGCTTCCACCTGAACTAGACCAGCAATACTGTCCTGTAGTGATTTTTAGCATTAACAAATGTCACCCACTAACACAGCCTCACAATTGAAAAGTTGAATCACAAATTAACTTTGCTAAAACTTTTCCTTAAACTACTTCACAAGCATTGTGTTTATGCAGATGATGATGGTGATGATGGTGATTGCTTATTATTAGTGAAGTACAAGTTGCAGAACTTCTCAGTACAAACTGTGTTCACTTAGGGGACAGTTCTCCATGAAAACAATATCATTAGTATATATTAACCAAGGAGAAAGAAGGTAAAGGACATGGTTGACTTTAACAGCTCTGCAGCATTGCAGCTGTTGCATTACTTTGGGTTGGGTCACTGAGACAGTGTGGGAAAAGCTGCCATTCTCATGGGGTCTGAAACAGCAGATCCATCAAAGATGTCTCACTGAAGAAACTGGCCAGCAAGTATCCAAGGCAACAACTATCCCCTGTCTTTTAGGGGAAAAACATTGGGTTAGATTGTTTCCTTCGCAGATTACTATAACATGCTTGGCTGGATGCAGCAGACAAACCAGATAACACAACATGTAATCAGCTGTTATGAGAGCTGACAATACTTCTCGAATCAGACAGTGGTTTGGATTAGAAGGGACCTCAGAGATTATCTAGTTCCAACCCTCTGCAATGGGCAGGGACACCTTCCACTGCTCAAAGCTGCATCACAGGCCTTGAACACTGTCAGGGATGGGGAAGCCATGTATTTGATTGCAAGCACTGAAATCATGACCAGCCTTTTTTTGCTATTTGAATATTTATGCACATAATTGCATATTTTAAAAATATGCAAAAAACTTTCTGTGGCAATTGCTGAGATATGTTTTATTACATAATTCAAAAACCCCAAACCACTATGGCAATTCAAAGTGATACCATTCCTCAGTTTATGTATATAAACCCCATCTCCTGTTGGCAGTCACCCATGCAAGTATCAGAGATAAAATCCATTATGTGGTTTCTTCTATAGTTCAAACCCAGTCAATCTGTGAGGAGGACAGAACCCTTTCTAACAGCAAGGATCCCTGTAGCCCTCTACCCAGAAATCTCCTCCCCATTGCACAGAAGTTTTTGGCAAACAGTAACAAAATCGGTGTTTGCTGGTTTGGAGGTCTCATTCAGAGCACAGAGGGATTTCTCCCAGTGAACTGGGTCTCCTGGTATTCTCTAGCACTGCGGGGAACCATTTGTTAAGGAGATTGCTCCACATCTGCTGGGACAACTGGCCATGTTTGTGCT
This sequence comes from Forpus xanthops, assembly GCA_032466535.1. NCBI lineage: Eukaryota > Metazoa > Chordata > Aves > Psittaciformes > Psittacidae > Forpus > Forpus xanthops. Next base: position 9,700 of record JASSUY010034857.1, on the reverse strand, counting down.
GTGGTAACTTCATGGCATGCCCTTCTGCTCCTCCTTTTTTACTCCTCTGAAAAAGTGACCTGTGAAAAAAGATAGGATTGCAGAACATTCTCTGCTAAAGGCAATATAAGTACTGGGCTCTATATAGCAAAGACTTGAAGCCAGGGCATGTCCAGGCATGGTTCAGACTTGTATTTCAGGAAGTTAGTGTCATATATCTGATGCTCTCCTCACATTGCTATGTGCCACCTCCCTCAAGACAGCATTGCTGCAACGTACTTAGTATATCAGCTGAGCTCACAAGGCCTTTTGTGTCCCTGCTGGGATCTGACTGGGATTTGACTTCACTCTTCCTACCCATCAGCTGTTATGTCAGGAATGTATGACTTGGGCTGGTAGCCTGGGACAGCCCACAATAATGAGAGGCTGAAAGCCAAACACTGAGTTCTACAGTACTGCTTCAGTAAAGCAGCAGAATGGGAAAGTTTGTGAAGAGCCAGAAGAGCAGATTTGGGGGATGCCGAGTGGAGGATGGACTAGCTTAAACCCCAGCAGCTTGTAGTTCCTCTGCAGTCATGGTGCAAAAGACCAGGATAAAGTGGGAACACCAGCTGAAGCAGGTGTAGAAGTGAAATGTGAGTCGCTGAGTCACATTTCACTCCTGCTGTTATACCACAAAGCAAATATAGGAGTGTGGAGTGCTGCTTCTCAGGTGGTCTGGATAGAAGCAGGAGCAAGAACCCACACCCAAGCATACACTCGCAACCAGTGTGTGCTAGAGGAGGCTCTGCCATGGCAGTCCCTGCAGAGCTGCTGGAGCACTGTCAGGCACATTCATGACCATGCAGCAGTGCAACACATCTTCACCATGGCCAGCAACAAGTCATCATCTTTGTCCTGAGTTTGCAAGGCCTCAGGCTCTGCCTGCACTGTCCTTCACCTGCCTGCAGCTTTATTTTAATTGGATTACCCAGGACAGCAATTTCTGTCACTGACCAGGTGTCTGTATCTAAAGTGCTTTACTTGAGTTTATATTTGTGTGGTAAACCCATAGTTTAATATAGACAACAGTAACAAGCAGTTGCTCTGGGGAGAACGTAACATTTACAGCTCTTGACACCATGATGTCCTGCAGCGCAATGCAAGGCTGGGACAGTGGCAGAAGTGTTGAGAAGTGGAGACATGACATTAGGGATAGAGATGTGCCAGGTGGGGTGGGTGGTAAGGGATGGGGCACAGGCTGGCACTGGAGACCAAACAGCTGTAAACAGCTCTAACAGTCAGGTAAAAGAACCTGAAGACCTAGAGCTGAATAAAGCTGGGTTTAGGAATAGCAAAGATAACAAAGAAATAGTATTTAATACATTTAAATGGGACTATATGTAGCAAATCTGGAGGTTACCTGGACCTATAGACCAATTAAGAAAGACAAAGGTGTAAATGTGTGTTAGCAAACATACATATATGACCCTAAGTAGAAGAAAGGACGACTACTATTATTGTAACTTTCCACATATAAATATCCTACCTTCATTATTATTTTTGGTCTTCTGTAATAATTGGATCTAGACTGTTGATGATTCCTGAATTAAACTGCATTATACCAACAATAAATTCTTGCCTTTCCTTACACATATAAGGAATGCTTATTTTTTGCCCACATGAAAGATTTTAAACATAACAAAACTGAAACACACATTTTCTTTATTTGTGTAGCTCTTGCAGTATGGCAGGAAGAGAGGCATTATCCTGAGTGGGATTTTGGTGGAGCAGCCAGGGTCCTTTTCCAGGGAATGGGTGAGAGGGCAACTAGCAAATGAATGGCTGAGGGGAACTAAGTACTTGTCTCATCTTGATTCACCCAGCACATAGAATCATAGAACAGTTTGGGCTGGAAAGGACCTTAAGATCATCCAGCTTCAACCCCCTGCCATGGGCAGGGACACCTCACAGTAGACCATATCACCCAAGGCTCTGTTCAGCCTGGACCTGAACACTGCCAGGGGTGGAACATTTGCCACTCCTTTGGGGAACCTGTGCGAGTGCCTCACTACCCTTACAGTAAAGAACTTCTTCCTTGTTTCCCATGGATTTTAATCTTGAGATTTCTTAATTTATGATCTAATTATGTGCTTTTGACACTACCATAAAACCATTGTCATTGGTATGATTTTTTCTCTTCAGTGTTCTGTAGTAAAGCTCTAGATTGAACACAAGATTACTCAGGAGTTCAGATTTCAATGCTAATTTTTGTTTAAAGATAAGCAATAGCAATTACTACTAATTGCAAGTGTACAGCCTTCTTACCTAGCAAGTGCACAGCACTTTACAAATATTGATGGACTCAGTCTTGTAGTGCCAAGAAAATGTAAGTAAGCATAAATTTGGGTACTCAGCATGAAACAAATCTGGTAATATTTGTCTGTAATAAAAGTGTGTAATGGTTTATGATGATTTACTAAGGCCATTGACTCACTATGCAACCAAAACCTGGTTAAAAGGACTGGGGAGTGGCTGTGTAGGACAAGGGGCAAGGATTGTACAGCCAAGAAGGGTTTGCTAGGGCAGGACACTAAACATAAGTCAGAAAGCTTGAATCGATCTTTATTTCCTCACTTTATTTCTTTTTTATGATTGTCAAATTACAGAAAGGGACAAGTTACTTTGAATGTGTCATTGAGCAGGTTGGGCTCAATATCTGTTCATGTTACAAATGCATCTGCTTTGAGATGGGCAACTTGAAGAAGAAAGCATATGCGGAATGTTGCAGCAGCAAGTATTGCCTCAGCAGAGCCAGCCTCTGGCTTTATTTGGGAAACATCTCATGTATTTCTTTTCATAAATTAATCAAATCAATTTATAAGCACTGTTACATCGTTTGCCCTTACAACTCATGCTGGAGAGTTTTGTTGAGAAACTCACTAGTTTGTTGTTCTGTCAGTAAAAATCAACTTGGGTACCTTGATACCCCCTGTGTGCTTTAATTTGAAGAGCACGCTTCCTTTCATGTGCTTCTTTAAATCAAAATTTACTTTAAAGTCCCATTCCCAGTGATGTTCCTGCACTGGGAGCTGCCCTTACAAAGTACCTGTATTTTTTTGCTGGTTCTGGCATTTTAAGTCATCTTTGTATTGTTTTCTTCACTTATTGCCAGTGCCCTAAAGTAACTGGTTTAAGTAATTTGGCCTAAGTGCAATCATTTAACCACAGTGAATTGCATTTGCTACCGCTTTGCAATGTGTGTTGAAGAGGTTTTCCTTGATTCTTCCATTCATACATTTCTACATTGTTTTGAATTAGCCATTCAGCATGCTGGACTGGATGGACAGCTCAGAATTCAGTATTCACTTGTCCTGCCCTGAATTATGGGACTTTTTCCTTTTTCATTGGCAAAGTTCATTGATTGGACATAGCCTTGGGTGGCATGGTTTAGTGTGAGGTGTCCCTGCCCATGGCAGGGGGGTTGGAACTAGATGATCTTAAGGTCCTTTCCAATCCTAACTATCCTATGATTCTGTGATTCTGTGATTGTTAACAGAAGGAATGGAGATCAAATTAACAAAGTTGTAAACTTCCTCTGCTGGCATTAAATAAATGCTGCACATTTCAAGTCATTTCAGCCATTCAATCCATGTCAAACTATTCTCAAAGTCTGTCGGCCAGCCAGGGGAATCTACTGCTAAGCTCTGCTATTCTTAAGAAGAAAATGTTGCACTTGCATTTGGAATAGTTTATTGATTTTGCTTTCATAGTAGAGATAAAAATCAATTACAAAATGTGATTTAAAAACAAGCTAAGGGTTTCCAGTGCTATCTGACATGAAACACAACTTGTCTCCAGCCACTGACTGACTCCACCCCACAAGGCAGGTAAGTCCTAAGCTTAACACACTCCAATGCACACCTCATGCAATTCATATGTATAACTCCAATATATCACCCCAATTCCAGTATAACTCCAATACTAGAATTGCTTTATTCTAGTATTTATTAAGCAAGAGTGCATGTTGCATGGCAGACAGTTTTTGCCATACAGCTAGGTGACCCCTGCTTAGGCTGTTATGACAAATTGTTCTGAATAGAATGCACTGGAAATCAGTAACTAATGTAGTAACAAACTGGTTTTAGCTGCAGTCACTCAGCTTTGTTGTGGAAAAATAAGAAAAGCTTATTAGAAAACAAAGTTATGTTTGTGAAATAGGTCCCATGTAATAGCATTAATGAGCGTATGAAGTTGGCAGCTTGGAGCATTCACGTTGAGTCAAAAGTCATTCTATAGATAAATTTCTTTTGAACTTACATACTGCTGGGATATCATCGTTGCTGTTCGTGATCAAATGTCTGCTGAGAAGCCCTACTGAGATAGACATTGAGTGACATCGTTGCAGCTTCAGTTGACTAATACTGACTGATAGCTTGGACCAGTTTTAAGCACACGCAGCAGGCTTTTCAGAAGCTGCCAGTGTGTTCCTTTCATGTCTGGTTTGGGACCTTCTGCATTTCCAGTGACATTTGCATTGTGCAGAATAAGTGTTGTGAGCCATCCTATTTCCAGTGTCCCTTTTTCTTGATCAGCACAGTAAGTTCCCTTTCATGTCAGGTAAAAGGTCAAACCATGTATTGGACAAGGAAGCCTCCAGCTGTGAGTTAAGACTGTGGCTACTGAATGATTCAATGTTTGCATGTTACTTCTTTGTATTGTTCATGAGCTTGGTTGTCATGAAAATTAGATTCTTCAGCAGAACTAGTGAGAACACCCATTATGATTTCAAAACACATTACTGTTTTCTAAATTCAGAAAATAATAAATTTTGGTGAAAAATAACAGCTGTATAATTTTATGTCCTAGCGTGGCATATACAGGTGTTAGGAAATGACTACTGGTTTTGTACAAAGAAAAGTACATATTTTTTTTTTAAACTTAGTTGATTTAGCAGCTTTTAAAGCCATTAGCCTTTGTTACTGTGATCAGTTATGCATTAAGAGCCCTCATTTTGTTCCCTGGACACAAAGTTATCTGTCCCTGCAGCTTCAACAAGGAACAGTGGAAGGTAATGAAGGAGTCACTTCTGGAAAAAGTATATCTAGAGCATCTTTATCTTGTTGATTATCAGTTCTTAATGCTAGCCAGCCTGCAGTGGTCAGTGGGGAAAGGCCATGAATGAGGCAGGAAAGAGATAACCAGGAAGTTTGGATGATATAAGCCATTTTCCCAGAAATAAGTTGAGAAATGCAGTGACAGACCAACACTGCAGAAAGGCACACTGACAGCACAACCCATGTACTCACACCCGTCACTGTTGACTGCTCCTGTTAGCACTTAAGTTCAGTTAAGATACACAGACTGCCAGGGTGGTACAGAAGAGGTTTGCAGCACCATTTGCCTGTCACCGAACTGGAAACTCCAGGGCAGGGAGCTCATGGTGGGCTCTGTTGGAAGTCAGACCCAGTACTCTAGTGGGAACGCTATATAAAGATCCCTGGTAACAAGTTGTGTAGAAACATGGGCCCATTTGCCCAAATGAGCAAGAAAGGAACTATCTTCTACTCAGGCTATTGAGAATGCTAGCGGATTATTCTTATTTTGAGAGCTTTTCCTTCCATAGTTCATGACAGTTATTAGCCCATGAGAAAAGAGTTTAGCCATAACCTAAAGGACCATTGAATGTCTGTGGGATGTTCTGCTGAAATGCTGAAAGAGAAATTACGTCTTTTACGGCAAGGCTAGAGATTAGACTTTGCCTTTGCATCACCAGGTGTTCCAGGGAGAAACGCCTGCTATTGCACAACACTGGGGAGAGCAAAGGATTATTTCTGGGAAGGGAATAAAAGAAGAGCTCAAAAAGATAGAGGTGAAGGGTATGAAGCAGCCAAGAAAATAAATTCTCCCATCTACACCTGGATCAGAGCAATCCCAGGCACAGTTACAGGTTGGGCAGAGAAGAGATTCAGAGCAGCCCTGAGGAGAA
>JASSUY010034856.1:0-11642 GCA_032466535.1 Forpus xanthops | reverse complement strand
CAGTGCCTCACCACCCTTACAGTAAAGAATTTTTTCCTTATATCCAATCTAAACTTCCCCTGTTTAAGTTTGAACCCATTACCCCTTGTCCTATTATTACAGTCCCTCATGAAGAGTCCCTCCCCAGCATCTCTATAGCCCCTCTTCAGATACTGGAAGGCTGCTATGAGGTCTCCACATAGCCTTCTCTTCTCCAGGCTGAATAGCCCCAACTTTCTCAGCCTAACTTTATTCTATGAAAGCCAAAAAATCCTCTGATGGTGACTCAACATATCTATTCCATGCAAACTTACAAACTTTCCAACTCTCACCAACTTCCTTGTGAATTAAAAGAAATGCTCAATTGTTTTCTCTGTGTTTTGTAGACTGAAACTAAACCAGTGCAAATGATGAATCTGGAAGCTACTTTTTGCCTCGGCTATGTAAAAGAATTAAATGTTTCCATCCTTGAGTTGCCATGCCTTAACAAACATATAAGCATGCTCATTATGCTGCCCAAAGAGATTGAAGATGAGACCACTGGCTTGGAGAAGGTGAGATTAAAAAATGTAATTGGTATGATGCTTCCCCTGGAAACAGCCTTCTTATAACGGCATATCCTTAAGGAAGTTTGTCTTATTTAGATGCTACGTAGAAGGAAACAAAAAGTATTTTTCTTGTGAATTTATCTTCTTATTCTGCTTCTCTATTCCTGATCCTCCTATCTGTGATGTTGTTTCCACTGTGACCAAGCATGAGGTTGTGAACAAGAGTTTTAAGTAGGGTGTGCAGAGAGGACAGTGCGAAGTGCATAAGGTACTCATGATGCACTTTAGGAATCTGCATCAGTTTGAAAGTCTGGACTCCTAGAATTATTTTCATCTTAAGATTTTTGTTCCTTCTATAGTAAAGTGCTTAAAGTCATGCTTACTGAGTACTTAGTACTGCTGACATTACTTACTCTGGTGTCCTCATTTTTTTCAGTTGACAGGTATCCATGATTTATTTTACTGAGGTCTTAAACTTAATTTTAATTTTGAGCAGAGGTGCCTGAAAATGAACCATTTTTTATTACAGTTGCACGTAAATTTGAAAATGAAGAAGGCCTTTCCTGAAGAACATCTATTTCTTATGTCATTTCTCTATGCAAATTTTAGAACATATTTTCACCTCTGTTCAAAGTTTAAGGATTAAGAGATAGATGATCATGCAGGTCTTGTAATTTGCTACAACTATCCATAAATTGTGAAGGCAGGAGGAGTCTGCCTTTGCAGCTGTAACATACTTTTGCATGTAGGAGTAAATTGCAGAGCTCATATCTTAAAATGCATGAGAGGCTTTTCCTGATAGCAGTTTGTTATGGGCCTAAATTCTGCCTCATCACTTCACAGTTTATAAAAAATTGCTCAAACAGCTGCGTGTTTGACTGAGAGCAGGCTCTGGATTTGGAGTCTTTTCCTGTCCCGAATACAAGCCATTTCATTATTCTCTAGGGTCAGGAATCAAGACCTTTGGATCTGCAACTTGGCTAGGTGTAACCTGAGTACGAATTATCTTTCTCAGGTTCCTTCACATGGTGGTTGAAGTGATTGCCCATCAAAGGCTTGTAAGGGGGTAACAGTCACAGCATGCACATAAAATGGACTTGCTCCAGCAGCGTGTTCTATGGATTAAGTCATATTTGCATCAATACACCTGAGAGTAGCTTAACCCTGAATGCTACAGTTGTGAATTCAAAAGCAAAGGTCGCCTTTGGACTTTACTTTTTGGGGCTTGATAGGGTTGGGAAGTTCGGGAATGGTCTTTTTTTTTCTCTTTCGTTGGACTGCTCAGTAACTTCCATTATTCCTTTATGTCTTCAGCTGGAAAAGGCACTCACCCCAGAGACATTATTACAGTGGACCAATCCCAGCATGATGGCTAACACAAAAGTGAATGTATTTCTCCCAAAGTTTAGTGTGGAAGGTGATTATGATCTGAAGCCACTTCTGGAAAGCCTGGGAATGACAAATGTCTTCAACGAGAATGCATCTGATTTCTCCGAAATGTGTGAGACCAAAGGCGTGGTTATGTCAAAAATTATCCATAAAGTATCTCTGGAAGTAAATGAACAAGGTGGCGAGTCACTAGAGGTACCAGGATATCGGATTCTGCAACACAAAGATGAATTTAGAGCTGACCATCCATTTATCTTTTTGTTCAGGCACAACAAAACCCGTAATGTGATTCTTTCAGGCCGGTTCTGTTCTCCTTAATCAGGGCGTATTCATTATGAAAAAGCACAATTACATTTATAGTGGTGCATTTTCCTATAAAGCTTGGCATCCTGACTACCGCCTCTGAAAAGAAATCTGGGAGTTTTATATATCAGCAGGTTAATACAATGTACTCTACATATGCAGCAGGACTATTTTATCTTTTTGTGTTTCATTCCCTTAAGCTGAAGGTTTCTCACTGTGAAGAACACATTGTATTTTACTGAGAAGTATCCCAACCTCGGCAGTGAATGTATTTTATTCTTCTATGACATCTTTTTCCCCCAGACAAAGTGAACTGAGAGGCTGTTTTAGATAGACCAAGAATTGGAAAGGGCTCTGGGATGAAGGGCTACATTCCTGCTGCCTAGCCAAACTACTCTTCCTTGTGACCCATGTTCTGTGGATTCTACTGCTTAGAAGAGGAAAATGTGGACATGTGGTGTGACAGCCCTCTCTTTGTACCCGGCTACACCCTGGTGGTCCAGGGTATCCTGGTGGACCCTGCCAATGCCCAGTGAAACACTGCTCAAGTTCTGCAGCCTAGCTAGGTGATTCAGGCTAGCATCAGAGTTTGCATCTGTGAAACAGCAGCTGCACTGAGACCTATGGATGCAAGAGGCGATAACCATGGTGACAAAATGTTTACCCAGAAGACTTTCAGCATGAGCTATGTTGGTTTGTAAATTGGACTCTGCTGTGTTGAATTTTTTTTACTCTTTGCCCTTTAGACATGGAAGATGGGACCAATTCACTGCAGCTACAAGGAGTCCTGTTGTACATATCCCGAGAAAAACAGCAATTCTGCAATTTTAGGATACAAAACTGTTGGATTAATACTGGAAGTGCCACAAGTTAAGCACAGATTGTCTGAAATTTCTAGTTCTGGATTCAGCATTAAGGAGACTCTCTACAATTATTTAATCTGAGGCATGAGAAAGAAATAAGGACTTCAACTTGAGTGTGATTAACATTGTAATTTCCAGTCTCCAAATTCCATATGAAGTCATGGTAAACAGATTTCATTTGTATCTAAAGACTGCCTGCTGCATATGTTCAGTACTGGTTTACCTAATTACTGTTCAGAATAAAGCACTATAAAACCTGTGTCAAATGTCTGCAATACCTCCTTCATCAGTTGAAGTGTCTGCTGTTGTGTGTTCACTGTCAGTGTTCACTCCTGGCCTGCAATAAATGATAGCAATGAAAATGAACACATTTACTTAGCCCACAAAGTCAAAATAAAAAACTAAATCAATGTCTGGATTGCCCTTCTGGACCACACAATGGTAGTTCCCAGTAAGGACGAGGTTACTAGCTGGTCCCAGTCTGCAGATAATTCAGTTATGTATCCTCAAAATATGGGAACATTTTACTTGAGAATTCCTCTTTGTACTTCAGGTCTGAAAGAAACCAGAAGGAGATTTCTAAATAGGAACTTGCAACCCCTAATTTGTATACTTCTAACGCCAGAAAAAAACACAGTGGTTATTGTGAATTTGGAGACGGGAGTTCTGTTTAGATTCATGGCCGACCCACAAGATACTTGGATACATGTGTCCCAATACATGGATAGCAGTTAGAAGAAGAATGCAAAATACAGTACTTACTTTGCAGCCCATCCCATCTGTGAAGGAATTGCCTGCAAAGATGTTTACCAGCTCAATAACTTCAGTGATAGCTGAATGTCTAGGAACTGTCTTACATACTCCATCATTATCTGATCTATTTTGGAGGCTGGGGTTGGACTTACTACAGCGCTGTTGTCACTGTGGTTTCTACTGATTCTCCTGCAGGATGCTAGTCAGCATATGATATTGCACATGGGGCTGACAACTGACTGAACAGCTGCACAGGCAGTCCATACATAGGTAAGATGGACTTACAGTCAGAGTACAGTTTGTGTTTGGGCACTGACCCTTTGTCAGGTAGTTCCAGTTGTTCAACAGAGCATATTACACTTACTGCTACACCTTTCATAAGCCTGGTAGACTGTTGAAAACATCTGGCAGATTGCCCCATCCCTCTTTTTCTGCCTGGATGAGATTTCCTGAAGGAGAAAAGCTCAGACACCACTCTGTCAGCCTCTTTTTTCACTTTCTAAAAACATTCCAGTCGAGGAGCCAGTCTTCATTCAATAGAGATCATACTCTGTTAAAATGTTGATGAGAGCATTTAGCACATGCACACAAATTTATGTAAGCATGTCTTCTCAGAGAGTTCCTTGTGATGGCTCTGCTAGGAAGGGTGATCCAATGAAAGCAGAGATAAACACTGCCTCAGGGTGGGGGCCATCTTTCTCCACCTCCTAACTAATGCCAAGGTATCCCAGTCTATGCGAGGCAAGCAGATATCAGAGATACAGAGCTGTCTTAGTCAGCAGAAGGCAAACCCATTTATTGGCCATTTAGAGACAGGGTATCTTGCCCATTAAAGCTTAGGTTCATTCTTCACTTCTGCCTCCTGTCTCTACCAGTCCAAGTATGACACCCATTCGTCTCGCAGCATGTGAGGGAGAAGCATCAGTAAGGCTCCTGCTGGTGAGAGAAATGCTATACAATCTATTATTTGGTTCCACCCTTGCTGGCCTCTGGGCCTTGAGCAAGGAATTGCATGGGAGGACATGGGAAAACGTGTGTGGGAGCTTGTGTATAGCAACAGTGACGTGCTGAAAGGTGTTGGTTTCAATGGAGAAAGTGAATATAGATGAGGACTTGCTCAGATTGCCAGGCGGCTCCACCTCACCTTTCAACAGAGCATTACTATCCAGTGCTGGGTGATGACCCCAATGGAAAAAAAGCAAGCTGTGGCTGGCTTTTGCAGGCAGTTGCAAAGTGCAGTGTTACGTGCCTAGTCATCCCTTGCTCAGCTGCACAGTCATTGCCCACTTCCTGCTCCTAGATTTTTTTAAAAGAGAAGGGATACATCTTAATGTCTTCTGGCTACAGAAGTTATTTATGGGGTGGAGCAGTGTGGTTTTGAAACTTGAAAAGTGCTACATAGAGCAAATTTGCCCCCCTGGAAAAGCAGTACATATTTGAACCCTGAAGATACTGTCCTAAGGGCCTAAAAAAGGCAGAATTTACACATACATTAGCATTTCCTGAGGCAAAAAAGTTAAACTGATGACAAGGAAGTTCTGAGCGAATATATGTACAGAGGAAATTGCTGGAGGAATGATGTTAATACAGGGAGGACACAGAAAGCATGAAATTTGGACTAAGGAAAGTCTTGAAAGATACTAAAAAATGCTTAGACTGAAAAGAGGCTAGGACTCATGGAAGCAGCAGAAGAAAAGATATTTGGTAAGGCAAGGTGCAGAGATAAATTAAAAAGAGAACCCAACAGATAAAGAGACAGAAAGAACTGAGAAGGAAGATTAATGAACACTACAGAAACATGCAGGAAGGAAAACCAGAAACATAGAAGTGAATTGCACATTGAAGCACAAAAGCGAGGAAAAGAACGGGAGTAACAAGAACACTCATTTCATCATTGTATTACAATTATTTTCATATTGTATTCACATTGTATTTCATCACTGTTATAAACCCTGTTTTTCAGATGAGCACTGGAGCCAGGCCAACTGGGCTGAGACCGTGACAGTGGAACAGGAAAGAGCAAAGCTGGTGGTAGCTGAGCCTGAGGAATAGGGTGGCCCATCTTCACACTAGAAGAGATGTGTGGGAAGGTGAAAGTGGTGCAGGGAGACCTTCTTCCTCTTTCCTGCTTTCTCCTCTCACTATATCCAATGCCTCAAATATCCTATGAATCCTAGGTCAGTTTTATGCTTTGTAGGAAGACAGAAATGAGAACAGAAAGACTGAACATTTGCCAAGTTGCAAAGACACATACAACCCTAGAGGACTTCATATTGACCCCTGAGTCAAGATACCATTAGCCAGTGTTACACCTGAGCAATCTGTGCTGGTGGAGCTCCATGCTTCCCATCTCTTTATTTCCATCTCAATTTATGCTGGAGACATGACTTATGTTATAAAGCACTCCTAGCCTTTTATTCTTAAATCCAATGATCTAAAAGAATGCCCCCTGGCTGGGGATTCCTGCTACAGTTCAAGGAAATATTTCTTTCCCTCTCTAACTGATCTTCTTCCACACACATAAAGCTGACTCCCTGCCTGACAGAGGTGGCTGTAGGCAACATAAAGCTCATGCACTTCCCATTCATTTGCTCTATCTCTGCAAGCAAGCTCAGCTCCAAACAAGACTTCTCTGAATCCTGGGATGAGCCCTGCACATCCTTGTGTCCAGGCCAGACCCCATGTACTGCACAGCAGTACAGCCATGAATCTTCAGGGTTAATGCTTGTTTTCCGGCTGAGGATGACTTGGCACTGCAATCAGGAGAGGTTGCCAGCAGATATTGCCTGACAAACTTGTTGGGTGGCTTTGAAAAAAACACTAATAGCGTATTGCTAGATACAGGTTTCCCAGTCTTCTGCAGGGAACTTGTTGTTGGTGGCATTTGCATTAAATTGCAACATGCTGCCATCATCAGCAATTGGTTAGAGGTTTAACTTTCCACATGGGAGTGGGAGATTTTTGTAATACAGTGTTCACAGGAACGTGCTCCAGAGCTCAGCTGCTGTGCTCTTCATTTAACCTCTTTGGGCAAGAAGGTAAATGATTCTAACAATTCCTTATTTATTTTATTTTTAATAACTTTATTTCTTCTTTTTTGTCAGATCTAAAGTAGTCTACAAGTTGGTAAAGTAAACATCATGTTTACAGGTGGGACAGAGTGGGGTACCTTTACAAGCTGCAGGCAGCAAAAACCACTGGTAATATCCAGGTAGCTCAAGAGCTCACACAAAGGGAGCCGATCTTCAGCGGGAGGTAGATGGGGAATTCAAGAACACATGGCCAAAGCTGTGAATATAAAAATTCTTGCTGAAATTTCAAAGGCTTTTGACTCTGAAATTTCACTAGGACCTCTTTGCCCCTCCAGAAAGCTATAATTGCCATAGGACTTATCAGTTCAGTAGCTGATCTACTGAAAGAGAAAGTAGAGGCTCTTCTGCCTGTATGTTAAGAAGAGCTGAAGGGTAAGCTTTTTCAAGTCCACTCTACACTCATAAGTAGAAATGGGCTTTACATGGAGTAATGGTACTGATGACCTGGGGAAACAGACCCACAAAGTTGGAGATACCCAGGTTTCTGTGGTACAAGCAAAAGTCTCGAAAATTTCACTAGATGAGGGAGAGAGTGTGCAATTCTTTGGCTGGGTGCTTACCTGTACCCTGATCCTTCCTGCTGGGGGATTGTTTATGTTCTTAAACAATGATATACAAAATAGGAAATGGGGAGTGGTATTCAGATTTTTGTTGCTTTTGTTATTGTTAAGTGGGGATGATAGTCTTTGCTATCAACATATTAGCTCTTGGGTTTGGCAGTGATGTTTAGGAGCTTGCTAAGAAACCTATGCAGGTGCGCATAGACATAGTAAGTAACTTGCCACTGTGCAGCCCATAACAAGGCAATGTATATCCATGTCTGTTTATGCAGGAATAATTGGCCTAGAAGGAGGCAGAAAATACACTGAAGGTACTGATGCAACATAATAAAAGCAGTCAGAAAAGGGCCTTTCTGGCACATAAGTAACAGCCTGAGAGGCTAAGTTGTTTGGAAAATGAACTTGGTAACATTACGCTTGAAAAGTTATTTTGTATTGAAATGTATTGGTTTTTAATTTAAATCATGTTACTCTGAAAATGCTCTGTATCACTTAAGGGTGTTTAGAATTTCTGTCTTGTAGGAAATATAATTTTTCTTATATGCTGTTCCTTTTACTCCAAATCAGCACAGAAACACTTGGAAATGTCTTTTTGTATGAACAGTCATGAAAAAGCAGAAAGTCACTTCTACCAATCATAGATTTTTCATGTGGAGAGATAGTACTATCTGGCATGTGCTCCTTTTCTAGGGTAGGCACATGTCATTTCTGCCTTTGAGTATGAGAAATGAATGTGCATTAAAGCAGCTTAATGGGATGCAGATTGAATATGCAAAACTTGCAATGGGAATTATCATGTGACATCAGGGAAAACAGGTTCCTACTTACTAACCTTATATTAAGTGCAGAATTACTTTAGAAGCAAGGCTATAGCTCCCTTACCCTCCACACTTTATTTACTGCCTTCTCCTGTTAACTGCTTAATATAATTTAATACACTTATTAATTATGACAGCTGTAAGCACAGCTTTTTATTTGAGAGTTTTTGTCATGATCTAATCTACCCTTACCCAAAAGCAAATGGTAAATAAGGAACAGAACATTAATAGTTGTAGAAAAGGAGTGTTCGTCATTTCACACAGCCATGGAAGAATACAATGTTAAGGCCTCTGGTATGCAGTGTTTTTTTGTGAACAAGGTTCTTTTTCTGCTTGCTCATTTTTAACAGCACCAGTGATTTTCATCTACTGTACTACATTAAAAGTTACTGAACCATCATGCAAAGCATCTCCATCAGCTGTAAAGCCCCAGCCCTGCTTGCACTATTGCTGACATTGAGTGCAGATACTTTGGCTAGTGCAGAACAGCAGCTAGGATCTTCCTGGAACACTTGTTTTGATCTTGTATCTTCTCTCTTTACCACTCCAAAATCTTTTAAAAGTAATGTTGCCATTTATTGTCCACCATGCAGGTGTTCTCCAAACTCCACTGTCCTTGCAGTAACTCCAAAACTCTCACTGATTGAATGATTACACAGATTACACACATGGCTTTACAGCGTGGAATCATTCATACTTTGTGCCCGCCCAAATTTGAGTTAAGAAAGTTCATTAAATTCTTTCATTATGCAATAACCCAGTTCCTCCTCCAGCCCACACCTTTCCTCCCTTGCTTTGAGTTTCCAGGACAGTTCCCTACATTATTCCCACTCACAAAACCATGAAGTTGGCCACAGTGTTTGCACCTGGACATCTCCCTGAAGAACCTGCTCCTTTTTCTAAAGGAGTGGCCACCTTGGTGTACCAGACACTTGCTTTCAAAACTTGTTCCCAGCTCCTGGGCTTTCCCTCTCTGCTTAGCAGTGAGTCCTCTCCCTGCAGGGTGGGGTGGAGGTGCCTCCTTCCTGACACAGAAGTTTATTAACTCTTTTCTTCTCCTTGACTTGTCCTGAGGTTTGGGCACACCTACAATACGCCTCATGACCTACATTTGACGTGAAGGTTCTCACAGCTTCATTTCAGATCTTTCAAGAGGTGTGGAAGTGGAGCAATAGAAATTTCAGTGCTGAAGAAGCACTGAGTTTTGTTTTCAGAAGGTCCTGGATAGTAGGTAATGAATGTGGCAGAAAAGAGAAATGACTATGCAGTGCAATGTCTTTTTCTTGTGGTAAGGTGACCGTATTATTAACAGGAGAAGGAAAACGACGTTTCATATAAAGACACAAATATCAGAGCTAGAACAGCTCTTTTCACTTAATGAGACACAACTCACCTTTAATTTGTTTGTTCAGCGATCCTTTGAAGTATTGTTCCTCTGTTTTGCCCATCAGTGTGGTCTGTATGTGAAGCACTTCTGGACTTCAGGGGACAATAAATGTCTCAGTATGAAACATATATAAACTTTTTCTTTCAGCATTGCAAGTTCTTTCACAGAGCATCAGTCAGAAACATGATGAAGCACCGATTATTGCTGCTCTGTTCAAGCTGGTCAAAAGGCAAGAAACGTCTGCATTTGCTGCATGTGGCGCTTTCATATATTCAGCAACTTGACTTTTCAGCTCTTTCAATCCACTCCACTGCAACAATCCTCTTAGGCTGTTTGTTTTCCTCTAGGCTAAGTTCATTCCCATTATATGGCACTTGCTGCAGGCTAAGGTGCTTTGTGCAGAGAGATGTGCATCTCAGCTGAGCCACATCAACTCTCAGCACCCTGGTAACTCTTCTGGCACCTGAGCCTCAGCTTCTCATGTAAAGTCTGTGTCTGGCCCATGGCTGAGTGAGCAGTAGTGAGCATTCTGCATCTTGAGGACAACACAAGATGTTTTGTATAGCTCCTTAAGTAAAGAAAAAATTGAAGGGCAGATTCTATAAGAAGGGAGACTGTGGCTATGATAGAAGAGCTGGGGCCTTAGTAAGAGAGCAGGGTAGCAAAAGAGCATTGACTGGAAGGGAATGGAAGTCCTCAGCACCAGACAGTCCTTTCCAAGAAGGCTGTAGACCCCTTGCAAAGACATTCAGGACACAACAGCCCAGGACAGGTTTTACAAGGGGTTTGCTAATGAAAGACCCTGAAGTTAAGCTTTGCACCAGCTTATCCTCATCCTTACTTAGCCTTCTGGTGACACAGGCTTGCGCTGGTCACATAAATTGGCCTTGCAGGCAGCAGCAGCTGGGCAGCACACGGCTGAGAGTATCTGCTTTGCCTTCTATGGGCAGTGGGAATAACCACCCAGCTGTGTACTCACCCATCTTGTCAATGGAGAGGAGCTCTAGCAGCTTGTTATGGAACCAAACTATGCTTGTCCTAGCGCAGGCTGAAAGCTAAAGCCAGCCACATCTGTGCCACTGGAGACACGAGAGCCTTCTCTCCATGCTGTGGCTGAGTATTTCCCCTAAATAAAGTATGTTTCTGGGAAACAGGCCATAGCTGCTCTATGTCTGCAAGCAGGCAGGAGTGTACTCGCTTTTTCACACGTTTTCTGGTGTACTGTCCAAAATATCATTTGTTTGACACTGAAAGTGATGTGAGTTTTTTTTTTTTTTGGTATAATGATTCCAGAAAAGCTCATATGATCCTGCTGATATCCACACAACAGGTTTATGATTCTCTTCTACAGGACAGGAATGGAGTTTCAAGCTCCCTTTGTTTCAGGTGGCCTCCTGCTTGGAGCTTGTTCTTAGCAGAGTGGATTTAATGTAAATAACCCACAGAAAAGGTATCAGACTGTAAGGCTCCTGGTACAAAACTGAAGAGCGACAGAGGTATTGTCATATCCTTGAGCAGGAGCTTACAGACTTCTTTTCAGGGCTGTTGAGCTATGGCTTTGTTTGGAAATTTTAATTGTGTATCCTGCCTGAATCTGTGTTTCTTAGGCAAACTCTTAGAACTGACTCTTAGAATATTTTAGATTGGAGAAGATCATTAAAATCACCAAGTCCAATCTTAGGAACCTGAAGATACACAAGTCCATGGGACCTGATGAAATCCACCTGCAGTCCTGAAGGAGCTGGCAGATGAAGTTGCTAAGCCACTGTCCACTATATTTGAAAAAAAAACTTGGCAGTCAGGTGAAGTTCCCAATGACTGGAAAAAGGGAAATATAACCCCCATTTTCAAGAAGAGGAAAATGGATGAGCCCGGGAACTACAGACCAGTCAGCCTCACCTCTGTGCCTGGCAAAATCTTGGAGCGGATTCTCCTGGAAGGCATGCTGAG
>JASSUY010034855.1:0-16062 GCA_032466535.1 Forpus xanthops | reverse complement strand
ACATGGAACTGTTGGAACAAGTGCAGAGGAGGGCCACGAGGATGATCAGGGGACTGGAGCACCTCCTGCATGAAGATTGGATGAGAGAGTTGGGGCTGTTCTGCCTGGAGAAGAGAAGGCTGCGTGGAGACCTCATAGCAGCCTTCCAGTATCTGAAGAGGGGCTAAAGGGATGCTGGGTATGAACTATTCATTAGGGACCATCATCATCATGGCTTGGCTTCGTGAATAAAGATTTGAGAAGGGTTTTACCCACGTTTACCACAAATGCACTGATGGTAAAAAGTCCAATGCAGGATAGACAAACCCAGTTGCAAAGAGCACAGCGGAAGGTCTCCTTAGGTGGCATAGGCAAGGCACAGTTCTTTCTGCATTGTCCTTTCTCCTTGAGACGGATTCTGCATGTGTTCTCAAAGAGACCACAGCATTATACATGATGTGTTTCCAAATCTCCTGATTGGAGGCCAGGGTGGACCACTGATGACAGTCAATATGGCCAAGGCTAAGATACTGTTTCAGTGAGTCCTTATATCTCCTCTTTTTGGCACTTAGATTGCGTCAGCTGGTGGCACGTTCTCTGTAGGACACAATCTTAGGAAGGATGCAATACTCCATCCTGGAGAAGTGCCCTGCCCAGTGCAGCTGCCTTTTCAGCAACATGGCCTCAATACTGGTGAACTCTGCCTGTTCAAGGACAGTAACATTAGACACATAGTCAGTCCAGTGGATGTTTAGGATTGTACGGAGGCAGCACTGATAAAAGTGTTTGAGGAGTCGCAGGTAATGGCTATAGACAACCCATGATTCAGACCCATATAAAAGAGTAGACAGCGCAATGGCTCTATAGACACTAATCTTTGTACTTTTCTTCAGGTGTTTATTACAGCAGACTCTTTTATGGAGTTTTCCAAAGGCTCTGTATGCCTTTGCTATTCTGTTATCTATCTCTTTATCAATCGCAGAATGCTCAGATGCCACAACTAGGAACTGTAATGAGAGGACAAGGGGTAACGGGTTCAAACTTAAACAGGGGAAATTTAGATTGGGTATAAGGAAGAAATTCTTTACTGTTAGGGTCGTGAGGCACTGGAATGGGTTGCCCAGGGAAGTTGTGAATGCTTCACTGCCGGCAGTGTTCAAGGCCAGATTGGACATAGCCTTGGGTGGCATGGTTTAGTGGGAGGTGTCCCTGACCCGGCATGTGGGTTGGAACTGGATGATCTTAAGGTCCTTTCCAACCCTAACTATTCTACGATTCTATGATTTATTACTTACCTTGTATCAATATTCCACTGCTTCCTTTAAAGCCCATGAGTCAACAAAGATGTTAAAGGGAATGTTAAAAGGAAATAAAAGGGGCATTGAGGAGATGGCCATATCTCTTAAATAAACACTGAAGATTTATTCTTAGACTTGCAGAAGTCTGAATGCCCAGATTGACACACAGTATGAGGAGGCACACCTAGCTCATATTGACTGTACATAAAACCCTTAGATTTTGCCATCTGAAGCCAAAATCTACATGGTATAAAACACTGGATTTAGGAAACCATACTGCACAAGTGATACTGAAAATGTATATATCATTTGTTTCCTATAGGAAATGGATAATTCAGCTAAACTATGGCAGGAACAACAACATCACCACTAAGAGAATGGTACTCAAAAAAAACAATACAGAGAGACTTTCTGATCTGTGTATTTGTTGTTATGATGGCACATGGCAATTACACCATTCAGGCAATCCCCAGAAAAATTATTGCTGGTATCTCATGCATTGTAAAGTGTGCTCTTTCCCCATGCTGAAGAAAGAAAAATTCACAGTCATTCTTACAAGACATAGAACAATAATCATTACCACAAATCTTATGTCTATGAATTTCATTCTAGAAAGTTAGCAGGAAAGGTCTGTGTATCTCAGTTTGGGTAACAGCAAAAATAATGGGCAGGGGAAAGAAATAATATAGAAAATTGTAATAGAGTTGGAATAAGTCAGGGCGACAATGATTGTGAGTGGATTTGTGTTCCACTACTTCTGAGCAATTTTCTCATCACTGAAGTTAACACTGAATTTACAGGATTATAAATAAAAATTAATTTCACCAATAAATACTTGTAACATAGGGCAACACTATCAATAAAGCAGCTTTATGTAATAAGAGAATGCTTTTCGTAATAAGAGAAACATCCAAAGTCAAAATTAAATATCACATTACCAGATTTGATTTGTGATGAAGTTGTTATGAAATGCCTCTCTTACCTTGACAGGGACAGGATTTCAGCATCTTCAGGAGCTTTTCACATTTGTTTCTGCAGATTCTGAAATGGATATAAACATGAGATTTTTGGCTAACGTTTCTAATGTACAAAATATGCCCAGTAGTAATTCTTGGTCACACAGGGCAATATCCCAGCTTTTTTAAGTGAGTAGGTCCAATAGATAAAACTGATACACACACAGCTCCCACTTCTACTGTGAGTATCACACGTAGGTTAAAAACTACAATGCAGTGCCGATAAACCTCTCCCAGTTGTTGTTCTCTAACTGAGGATAACTCATTTCCATTTATGGTGTAGTTATCACTTTATAGTTTTCTTGGTACCTAAAGCTTGGCTTCTACATGCATTCTGACATGCCTTAACCTTGGGAGGACTATACAACTTAGCACCTCTCACACCAGGGTACTTCAGGATTCCTGCAGTCATCACTTGTGTCTTATCCAGCATACAATGTTACTGCTCTTGCTGGCCTCCTCAGAAAAAGTAGTTGCAGCCTTGCCTTCCATTCTGGAGTAGGAAAAGGTAGGTAATATAGCTTGCCCGCCATAGCAATCCCTCAAAGAGCAACTAGAACCTCATCTTTCCCTTCCATGTGTCAGATAGGTTAGAAACCCAGGCCACTTTCTCCTTCTCCCCATGGCTTGCTAAACTGGATAACAGCTTCCTCAGAGGAGGTAAGATTACACCAGTATATAATAGTTTGCATTGGTCTGTGGCTAATTAATTCTTCAGACATACAAGAAATAGACTTGAAGGGAATAGGCACTCTACGGTGAAGAGGTTTAATTACAGCTGAATTCTACAATCACCTAATCACTGGATGGTGTAATTTCAGAGAAATGACAGTCATCTAACTTCTGAAAATAAATTCCTAGGAACCTTCTCTCCTGTGAGACTGCAAATCCAAACTACCTGTAGGTACCTCCCTACTGGCTCTTTTTGCTTTCTGGTCTGACCTAGATCTTTCAGAGGAGGCTTCTCACGTGTTGTATAAGAAGCCTTGGCACTTAACTCTTGGCTACACCATCCACTCTGCGCTCAACTGAAAACTGCACAGCACAGTGCTCAACACTGTAACACCTTAAGTCTCAGAAAAGCTGTTCATGAAATGCCATTTATGTATTCATAGCATGGTTTAGTGGGAGGTGTCCCTGCCCATAGCAGGGGGGTTGGAACTAGATGATCTTAAGGTCCTTTCCAACCCTAACTATTCTATTCTATGATTCTATAACTTTCAATAGGCATTTAGGAGGGTTAAGTATCTAGCAAGCTAAAATCCCACAGACTGGTGCTTGGAGTTTTAACACAGTGTTATATTTAAAAATACACAGATCAGAAATAAAGATGAGGGAGCAGATATAGCTGAACAACTCTTCCTGAACAGAAGAAATTTCCTTATTTTATTATAAATCTATTTCTGATTACCTAAAAAGAATGTTGAAACATTTGGCTTTCTAGAAATAACTTGGTTCCAAAGATGACTCTCTGAAAAGGCTCATTCTGGCCTGCACTCACTGATACCAAAGCACTCAAATTAGTATCAACGTTTTGGCAATTCTAATAACAGAGACTGCCAAAAGTATGTTGTCTATCAAACGTACATGGAAGAAAGATGTTAGAATATTAAGAACAGATGTCACCGATATCTTTGAAAATACTCATGCTCCCTAAGTACTCTGCAATGCAAGATGTACAAAAGCTCATGAAAGATTAAATTAATACATTCTGCCCAAATGCTATATGTATGTAAACTTACTTATAAAATATGTCCATTTGAAGATGTTAAAAACAAGGATTGTGTCATAATTTGACAACGGCCTTGTGTCTCATGATTTAGAGCTTTAACAGTTCAATAACATGACTACTTTTTATAGTCTGTTATTAAGCATTCATTTATTTACATTTTAACTATTACTCTAGTGAAAAAGTTTACAAAAATCTCCTGTTAGAAAAAATTCTAAACTTGGTGAAAGTAATCTTTACATAAATATAGATTAGCACCTAAAATTTAAAGATGACTTAGAGAACCTAAACACCTTGAAAGTTTATTTGAGCAGGCACAGAACATGCTTTCATCCTCTGCTCTAGTTATTTCCAGTATTGACAATTCCAAACAGTAAAAATTAAGCCAGCTTCCAAACAGAAAAATCACAGGGATGGACCAATTTACTTATTTATTTAGTTGTGAACAGAGGAAGCACTGGATTCTTTTTAACTGACAAAATTAGTTGAAGATTTTACCTCTAGAGCTGATGTTTCCGTATCTCAGGCACAGAAAATCATCTTACACAAATGAAGTCAAAACTTTCATATATGACAGATTCAGGTGATGGAGTGTTAAAAAAAAACAAACCTCCTAAAACAAAAACCCTATGGAGTTCTAGCAAATACGCCACCAACCTGCATTCATTTGAGCAAGCAGAGCCAAACAACACTGGTGTTTAAGTCTAAACACGTGTGCATGCTAAACTAAAATTAATATTTTCTGAGGTAAAAGACTATTTGATTTAAAATTACTATGCTGAGCTCAGAAACGACATACATAACAACAACATATACCAACATAACAGCAGTTACAAACAAGGCCATTTTTGTGGGGAAAGAAAAAAAAGTATTTACAGTTTCTCTCTACCTTAACATTCCTATGGCAGCCTTGAACTATTTGCACAATGACAAAAAAAAAACGTAACAGCAGTTATGCTGTGGATGATGTAAAAGCCGTGTAATAATGCAATACAACAATACAATCGTAACATAATTATAGGAACAACATTGTCATTTTCTGTTCTTCAAAGTTTTTAAAACAGTGCTCATCTCTTTTACCGTGCAGTGCTGACAGGATAATACAACACAAAACTGACAGCTACAACAGCCATAGTTTTCTTGGCTGAGGGAGGCCTGAGGTGCCCTCACAGCTTTGTAGGACTTGTCTGTGGTGCTTCAGCCCTGCCATGAAGGACAGGTCTTCTCCTGCAGCACATCCTGGAAAATGTCATTTCCGTAAGCACAGCGTATGTGAGGGCTGCACTGAAAAGGGATAAATATAACCCTGTTCCTGTGAAGTACACATTTACAGGCTTTGCTGAACCAGGCCCTAAACCATGCATGACTTGCCTCTTTTTAAAATCATCCCCTTACAATTAACAGATGTGATGTACAGTCAGCTTCATTTTTTCCCTTTGAATGACCTGGTTATATCCAGTTTCTCCAGCAATCGTGTTTACATTGGTGGAGTTTTTTTTTTTCATTTCCCTCTTTTAATAATGCAAAGCAGACGCGGTGAGTCTGATTTACCTCAGGAGGCGGGGGAGAGGAAGGGTGCTGCCGGCTCCTCAGCGGAATGCGCTGAGGGGAGTGGAAGGGGCGCTACGGTCGGGGTTATTTATTTTGTTAATATCTTCAGACCCCAAGGGCCCCATTCTTGTCCTCCCTGGCTGCTCTCCAGGCCAAGGCTGTCAGCCAGGGAGAGGATAATATCTTCAGGCTATGGCCCATTTAAAGTTTTTCCTCAGCTCTCACTGAGCTTTTCCTGCAGCTCAGGGGAGGCCACACCATTCTGGCTTGCTGTGGCCACCGGGCCCCAGGCCCAGGTGCCCCCAGGGCCTGTCCTCCTGTGCCTGCAGAGCTCAGGAGTCCTCCCTGGGCCAGCTGGTGCAGCTCCTGCTGCCTGAGCAGCCCGAGGCCCAAGTGCACCTCAGCACCATTCTGGTCTCCTCACCCCGGGTCTTTCTGCACCCTCAAACAAAATCCCTGGGTCAGTCCTTGACACCAGAGCCCTGGCCCCTGGTTTGCAGGGTATCTGCTCTCTCTGCATTTCCCCTCTTAAGCTCTGTAAGGAGGTCTGATATTTAATAAAAGTATCATGAAGTAACTAGGTATTTAATTACTTGGTTATGTCATATAGCCTAGCTTGGGTGAACATATAAATCCGTGGAAAAATGCTTAATGTTGATGTTGAGCTATTACCCAGAAATTACAGCTATATGGCAGTAGAAGTAATGTCAGGCAGGGTTGCATACACCTCTATTCTTCAGTAGAACTAACAAAAGGCATTTGAAAACCTGCTTAAACACTACTCAGAATTTATCTTGGTTAGTTACTCTGCTGACATAAGGGTACGCTACCTAGCACAACACCAGGGCTTCATTAATCCAGGCAGAGCTTGATGCTAATGAGGCTATACTGCCCCCAGTGCCTTGACAAGCCAGCCAGCTTCCAGGCGTGCTGCCTGGTGCCATATCCATGTCTCTAATGGTGTTACACCAGGAAAGCACTAGTTAATTATATAAAACACTAGTTACAATTTTCAAACCCTAAAGCAAGTTACAAACAAGGCCATTTTTGTGGGGGAAAAAAAAAAAGTATTTCTGGTTTCTCTCTACCTTAACATTCCTATGGCAGCCTTGAACTATTTGCACAATGACAACAAAAAAAAAAAAAAAAACAACACAAAATACCTTGTATGACACAGCTCAGCTTTGTGGCAAGCAATGGGGTGATCATGGGGAGACCAGCACTCCAGCCAGGAGTGCAAACTGGCACTTTACTGAGGACACAGCTCAATCAGACAGCAAGCCTGGTTTTAAATACAAGTCTGGACCACAAACAAAACACTTCTGGGCAGGTGAAACAAATGGCTGCGCTGATTCAGGCTGACCCCAGGAGTTTCACATTTGTTCCAGCTGACGTTGGAAAACACCTTCTCCCTGGCAGGCTGTGTGCTCAATTGAGTATTGCCTGTTCTTCTGCAGCTGGCATAAAATCAAGGCAGCGTAACCAAGCACACTGTCTGCTCTACCTAAATAGGCAACAGGAATAAATTGTGTACCCATATAGTATCCTGGTTGAATTAGTACTGTTGGGTGATTCAGTCTTATACAGTTCCAGTATTACTAACAGTAAAACCATAACCTGGAAAAACATTTCCTGCTGCAGTGGCAGGCTGTAAAGTGGAGAGTTTGTCCTTCAGTAAGTCTCCTGGTTCTCCACTAGCTAGACACAGCCAGGTGGTCCTTGATCAAAGGCCATGTACAATGTATTAAATGCAAGCTGATCCAGGGCAGCCCTGCAATATATAGCACTCCTACAAACATCCTCTTATATTACTACCATCCTAACTGCAGTGTCCTGGCAACAAAGTACGGATTTCATACCAAGTTCCACGACAAAGTGTAATCTGACCCTCCTGGCTCCTCTACTCCCACCAGTAAAGCTATTTAGACATCAGTTTAGCAGGGAACATGTAAGTATTCAGTATAGGCAAGGTTTAAGGATGAGTGTCATGCTCCCCTTCCTGGCACATGGCTGGGAAAGGCATTTTTGGCTTTCATCCTGAACTCTGTATCGCTGATTCTTAAGGCCGCCAAATATTTTGCAGCTATCCTTTCTTACACACAAACACACAAAAGAAAAAACACTGAGTTCTCTGGAGCACCTACCTCCTAAGCTGTGGAAGAGAATTATAGACCACATATGCAGGTTAGACAGATGTGACACAGGCTGAAACACAAACTGCTGCTCCCCCACAGACCTTTGAAACTTTATCTCTCATCTCCCTGTTTTTAAAGGGTCAAATATGTGCAGTTCAGGTGACAGTCTTCCATAGATCCTCAATCTACCAGTAAAGCACAGTCTGATTTCTCTAGCACAAAACATGACGCAGTCCCCTTTTCTGTGTAAAAAGGGTATGATACCTTGTAAAACAGGCATAATAGGTGAAATCTGAAGTAGTGCTTTTCCAATTCTCTTTACACTAAAAGCCAAACACAATTGATAACCCTGAGCAACTACTTCAAAATAGAGAAGAGAGCTCCTCTAAACAACTGGCTAATAAAGTAACAAATTGTGGCTCTACCATCTAGTGAAATATTTCCCTGATTATAATTTTTTCTATATCTTGCTTTTTTTTAAAAAAAAACAACACTTTCTCTGCATGTAATGTAGGTATGTGGTATGTGAGAACAGAGTCAGTTTATAACGCATGTACTTCAAGGCTTGTTATCTTTGGATCTCTACAAAACTTTATAATCATCTGTGAATAAAAATACCAAAACAGAGCAACAACTCTAGATTTTAAATGTCAAGTGTCTCAACAGCCATTCAATACAAACCTATAAAGTTCACTTCCTCCCTACTGCACAGCAGTTTGAGTTAAGGGAGGGGTCAAGACACCCAACTCAAGCTCTATGCCTTTACACAAAGCATAAAAAGCATATATAAAGAGAATTTACATCTGCTACAAATAATTTGAAGTTAATTTTATTACTACTTTCTATCAGCACTTTTCATTTTTGGGAAAAAGTGCTCAGTGTTGGAACAGGGCACAGCTGATAAGTCAGGCAGTTACCCACACTGCTCCATCCTTTCAGCAAGCTTAGAAAAAAAAAAAACTGAAGGAGGAAACCAGAACTGTCAATGTACTTCAGATTCAAGATCTGATGAGCAATTTCCATTAAATTTAATGGGATTTAAGGTAACCAAACCAGATCCCCATGTTTTAATCACAAATAGAACTGAAAATAGTGGCTACCCTGTAAGAGAGGGGTATGCTGCAGTTACAGCATGGGGCAGAACAGCAGCAGCAGCACATTCTGATTACCTATTTACCTGGTTAGCAAAAAGCTGTTCTCCACAGTCAGTACTTTGCCCAGTGGAGTTTTAAGTTCCTGTAGATTATAACCTAACACTTTCTCATGGAGGACCATTCAACAGATAATTCCCATTACAAGAAGTTTTGCTTAATTGTCCCAACCTACCTTTTCCTCTTAGCTTTATCCACTCAGCATTCCTCAAATGCATCCAAGTAATAAACCTCTAAATAATTTGTCTTCTTCCTCTGTGTTCCTATAACAATGAATAGTTTACACTGTCTGAACTATAACACTACGAATTTCCGGTGCATAGTTTTTAACAATGAAGAATTAGGTATTATAATAAATACCAGGTTAAAACTAGGGGAAATTAATTACCAAGCTATAGATCAATGAACAAGAGGTGAAACTGCTGAAGAGATGCTCTTATTAGATTATCAGACTAAAGACTGATTTATAGCTTCCTTATCCATCATTTTTATAGTACATAGAAAGAGTTACAAGCACAGATTACATTTTTTTAATTAACGTGAAGTTTTATATAGGCTCAGATCAGGGTAACCAGGCTTGTTACCTTCCCCCTGCTCCCCACAAAAACATGAAAGCAGAAAATACATTTTATTGATTTGGCAAGGCTATGACAGAGTGAATAGTTCAATATACTTGCCAGCCTGCAGCTTCCTAATATGCTTGCCTATGATTTGCCCAGAAATGACAAGCTGGGGAGCAGCCCTGCTGAAAAGGCACTGAGGGTGTTAGTAAAGAGCAAGATGCAGGAGCCAGAGGTGTACATGTTCGAGCTGAAGAAGGGGAGACTTCAAGAGGATCGAACACTAGCCCTCCAGTACCTACAAGGAGGCCAGCAGGAGACAGAGCTAGGCTAAAACAAGAGAGGTTCAGAGTGGGTTTAAAGAAGGTCCACCACAGGTCAGAAGACAGTAATACACAGGAACATGTGATCCTGAAAGACTGTATAGTCTCCATCCTTGGAGGTTTTTAATACCACGTTGGATTAAAGCCCTGAGCAACCTCATCTGGCCTTATAACTGACTCCATTTTGCATGAGGTCCCTTCTAACCTGAATTGCCATATGAACCCAAGCCTGATTTGGGACACAACAGCTTTGCCATCTAGCATAATAGGGACTTGCTGAATCATACTCAAACACAATTCAGCCTCTTCCACCTTTGAAAGGGATGATGATCTGTAGGTCAGGCTAAAACATCAGTTCCCTAAAACTTTCTTAACCTGTTGGTATGGCATAACTCAACCAGTGGCTCAACAGCATAAGCAGCCAGCTTACACTAGTACTCCTGCTAGCAACAGCCAAGGTAAGAAGCTCTAGGAAGACACATTGATGTTGAGAACCTGGGCTGTGGGGAAACATAAGTTAAACTGAAAGTGGCAGTGAAGATTTCTAAATCTTGAATACCCTTCAGAAGAAACCTTCAGCTTGTCCAGGGCCCTTGGCAACAGAGACACGTATTGTCTCGAAATAATAAAAATAATTAAAAATATTATTTTAAAAAAACATTAATGCAGTAGCTTTAATACGTGTAATTAACTCCTCAGCCTCAGAGACATGATTCATTTCTTCTGAAATAAGTGATTTTGCAATTGTATCCCACAGAAGAGGCCTTCCTAAGAAGTATAAAAGTTGGACAAAAACTGAGCATACTTTTACTAGCCATCCCCTCACCACAGTTGTAAAATCAGGATCAGATCTGGACTGCATCCAGCATTTCATTAGTCTTGTAACTTCATTGCTACCTCTTTATACACTGCAGTACATATAAATACCACTGTCTGTAAGGAATAGCACTACCTTGCTGCCATAAGTAAAAAAGATGAGGAAAGAATCTTTGAAAATATTGAGAATAACTTTTAAATTATTATAATTTTCTTTTCAGTACAATTTAAGTGGTTACCAGAGCTGGAATGAATTACAGTGCACTGCCAGGATTTTCAGAAAAGGCCCTTCCACCCCAGGAAAAGTTCAGTTGCATTCTGCTTTAATGGCTCTTGGCAAGCTTGCACTATTGTTTTTGTACAAACAGAAGTAAATTTGATATAAATAAAAAATGGAACTTTATGTGAATGTAGCAAACATCAAATTCCTTAATCTTCAAAAGAAATTCTATCCCTGAATAATTAACTATGATATATTTATAAAACTAGAATAATTGAAAACAGAATTCTAAGTTGATTCATGTGGACTGCGCTGAAATATTTATTATTGCAAGTCCAGAAGATCTGTCTGGGTTTTGTCACTGGAAATGTCTAAACTCAGTGTCCAGATGTTTATTTAAGTTGCTCCCACATAGTTCTAATGTCAATTACCAGGGGTTATCAGAGAGCATCACTGTGTATCTTCCTTGACTAATATTCTCATTTCTTCTGCATCTTTGATGTTTTGTTTCATTAAAATTCCTGGCCCACAGCCACAGAAATCTGCCATGCAGGCAAAAAACTGGCCTGCAGACATGACACATGATGATGCCCATTGTCTGTGCAAGGATAATATTTATCATCAGCTATCATTTAAGCAGTACTATAATCAGTACAATACCAATTTAAAGCAGCTCAGAGAAATATATGTGAAACCAGGAAATAAGAACTTCTAACCCATGTGAAATAACTTGGGTCAGTAAAAAAAATATTACTGAATTGAATAAAGATTTCTGTAAATCTGTATGTGGGATTTTTTTCCTCTTCAGGAAAAAGCAGGGGGAAAGCCACTGACAAAGTAATTTCACACATAATTACAAATGGGATTGATGGATCTGTAACTGTGGAAACCATAATTACATCAAGACTTTTATAGTAACCAGGAGACAACATGGGCCACTTGTAACAGTGACTTAAACAGAAAGAGCTTATCACACAGTCTCTGAAGATTTCCTACGTTCAAATGAAAATAGTTGGCTAACACAGCGCATTTTATATATACACACATAGATGTGTTTACATGTATACATATATGTGTGTATATACACACACACATAGACGAATAATACATAAAAAACTTGGCTGCCCAAAACCAGTTGGTTCATTTAGTTCATAGGAAAATTCTACAAGATTATCTAGGCAAGATTTAAAGATCTGTAAGAAAACAAAGAAATTCCGTGCTAATTCAGTATAAATGGAAGTAGAGATAGAAGAGGGTTCTTCTATCTGAAAGGTGCCTACAAGGATACTGGAGAGAGACTCTTCATCAGAGACTGTAGTGATAAGACAAGGGGTAATGGGTTTAAATTTAAACAGAGGAAGTTCAGATTAGATTTAAGGAAGAATTTCTTTACTGTGAGGGTGTTGAGGCACTGCAACAGGTTCCCCAAAGAAGTGGTAAATCTCCATTCCTGGAAGTGCTCAGAGCCAGGTTGGACAGAGCTTTGGGCAGCATGGTCTAGTGTGAGGTGTCTCTGCCCATGGCAGGGGGGTGAATCTGGATGATCTTAAGGTCCTTTCCAACCCAAATCATTCTGTGATTCTAAGAAGGCTGGACAAAATAGTGGCTGATGCCACCTCGTGTTTTCACATTAGTACATTGGTACTAACAGCAGGTTCCTTTGTGAGGAATGTCATCCATTTTAGTTCTGATCAATCAGTAAGAGACAGACACTTGATGACTTCAATGGAAAATGGTCTACATGACTTGGAAATATAAATCTCAATTATAATGTAATTTAACTTCTCTCCCTACACTGTCAGTTTGAGAAAGTGTACCCACCTACCAGACAAAGCCCTAATAGCTGAACCTTCTGCCTTGCTGAGAGTCATTCCTCTTCACCGAGATCTTCAACATCTGTCTTTGTACTTTCAGATTCAGCTGTGGTTTTGTGTATGCTATCAAAAGTCCCATAGCTTCTTACAGAATAGCAAGTTTTGCCATAGAATTTGCGCTCATTACAACACAGCTTGTGTGCAACCTGCATAAACTGGGAGGGCAGTGCCAATACTACCTTCAATTCAGAGATGGATGCAGGAGATCACATGCTGCTATAACCAGAGCTACACTACTGCCACCACTGGCTAATCTCTGAATATATGTTACTAGCATCAAATAACAACTGAGGAAACTTTTTTCCCAGGGGAAAAACAAATCCAAAAAAACCATGACACACCACCCAAACAAACAACAAAGCCAAACAACAGAAGACATGGACAGAAATTTTGCAATTGAAATTTCTATTCAGAAGTTTACAAAGAGTATCTCCTATCAAGTGCTTAGCTTCAGAGACTCAGCAAAACCTTGGACTGCAACTACTTGCCGCATTATATCACTGCCTTGATCTAAAAAGCAAATACATTAATTCCAGCTGTGTGGATAGAGGCAGGAAATATGAATATGTTCATTAAAAATTATGGCCCCACTTATCTCCCTCATGACTTCAGTGGAGATGTGCCAATTCATGCATGATGCTATTATGGTCTGCAATATCAAAACTGAAAGAAAAGCAATGAGGGTGTCACTTCTTACAAATTTCCCTGTCAAGAAATCTCTCATACTTGCTGCTGGAGGCCAGATCCACTCCTATGCTGATGATTAAAAGCTAATACTTTGTACAATTCTAGCAAGTTGAAAATCAACTTGCTTCCCACACACATCTCACTGTGCTCACTTGTGTCATCTCCTCACATTCAGTAATTGGTTCACAACTGTTATTCACAAATTCCCTTGCACGCAGAGATTAAACAAAACACAGAGCAAATATCCCAGTTCAACAGAGCGCTTGCTCATAAGTGCTCCTAGAGGAATCAAACTCAGACTTCAGTGCATACTTTCATGCTTCACTAAATCAAGGGCAAATTTGATAAAATGTTAATAACCAAATTATCAAAACAGTTGCTTTAAGCAAGAGATGATGAAATGTCTCTAAAGCTTTGCATACATGCGGAGAAATAATTACAGTATTTACGAAGGAGTCAAATGGAGTCAAGCACTATTATCCCACAGAAAGTCAATGTGAGTGCAAAACATTTGGACCAGTCAGCTAACATTTGCCTGCCGCAACATCAGCAGTGACACAGCACCGCAGAAGTACAAGAATAAAACACAACCATTGGCTTACTGAAGAAGAGAAAAACCAGCACAACAGACCAAATGTTATTTTCACACAGCTGTCTTTTCTACTTCCCTTCTCCTCCCAAAACGTGGGAGCTCACAACCTAAAAACAAGTATAAGAAACCAGGAAATCCCAGTGGCGATCTCCACACATACCACCCTAAGAGCAGTGTACTGGCAACAATGGACAACCACAAATTCAGGAAAAATGCAGTTCAGTTAGCACCTCCCTGGAACAAGACCACACCAGGCAAGACCTGAAAGGGTTGTCTTTACAAGACACTTTGGAGAAATTACACTTCTTACTCTGGAAAATAAACAAGGCTGGCAAAGCAGAATAAAGACATCTTTTCCTACAGCGCAGTGTACAGGGTTGGGCATAGCTTCTTCCAACAGAGGAGTCTCATTCCCTGTCCCTTTAATGTCACTTTTGATATAAAGGCTAAGAATTCACTGCATTTCCCCCTACCTAAGGGTACTCCTTGCAGGCAGTAACCTGCTAAAGGCAGGTGAGGTACCAGATGCCACTCAAATTAGGCCAAAAATGTTCTGAATAGGGTCCTGCTACTGATCATTTTCACTGGCAAACACCAGCACAGCACACAACTTAGATTACAGCTGGCCTCCTGGGTCCAGGGAACTGGCTGTGCTGTAGCGCTGCACAAAACCAGCTAGCCAGCCAGATTCCCATCTGCAATTTAGGCTATTCAGGTCCTATCTCCTTCTAAGATTGTGAAAGGCTGCCAGCTTGTGGTGTATCTGCAATACAAGAATCATCTGTGAGCTCCATGCGGAAACCCCCAAACTACTGGATGGGGCTGCCCACGGAGCGCAAGCAGCTTTTGCCATGGTTTCCCATTCAAGTTTCAATTGCTCAGTCTGTAGCATCTGATATTCTTTTCCCCAGCTCCTGATACTACCTCCCTGTGGCAGGTTCAGAAATTCCACAGCACAGAGCCATGGTTTTCAAACTCTCTCAATTTGCAGACCCCATTTCCTCCACCCAGGAGCCTGCGGCTCACTGTTACTGAATTTAATTTTGATTGCATGGCACTTAGAAGCAGCCCACAAGCCACCAAACATAACTGCTGACCCATCAGCTAGGTTTAACTAAAAACTACAAAAAGTAGTTCTTATGCATCTTTTCTACCCTTAATCCCACACAAAATAAGTAAGTACAACAGCATTTAAGTCTTTCTCCTTTCAAATGCTATTTCCCAAATACTTAAATCCTCTAGATCATGCTATTGTCATCACAGGTAGCAAACCAGATTGCATGTTCTGTCCCTCAGGAAGGGTTACAGTGGTGAACAGATACACTATTACAGTGCTTTTCTTCTGTGCGGTTTGGGGATAAGGTACTCCTAACAATACAAAAATCAAGGGACTACAGCTGCTGCTGCAGATACCTGCATCACATGCTGCAGCACTCAGACTTGCAGCTCTCTAGATAAGACCTGTCTCTGTGCCATCTTCCAGACCTGCATGACCACCCAAATTTAGGTTTAACAGACCTTTTCTCACCTATTTGCTTTACCAAAAGTTTTCTTTCCCTATAGAGCAATCGTTTCCTAAATCCATCTCCAGTGTTTTCCTTGTGGAGCACTGAAGCAAAAAGTTCCAGTTTCTCCCCAAATTTTACTTTATACTTAACACAGTTCAAAACATTATTCACAAAAAGGATTTCAGAAATGTATTATCAATTCTTTGTTTTCTACTGAGTTAACAGCCCCACTCCCAGAAAAGTGAGCTCCTCAATTCTCAGCTTACTTTTTGAAATGTTCTAGAAATGGACAACAGTGAAATACGCAACAGCAATACCACACAGGATCAGCAACTTAACTTGGTACAACTAAACCATTCCATGATTTATCCTCTTGTTCTCTAACCCTTTACAAACTTCTGGATTGCACATCCTTCTTAACATGAAGGACTGCCTGACCAATTTGATGGCCTTCTATGATGGGGCTACAGAACTGATGTACAGAGGTAGAGCAGTTGATGTCATCTACCTGAACTTGGGCAAAGTGTCTGACACTGTCACACAGGTCATCCTTGTCTCTAAGTTGGAGAGACATCAATTTGATAGGTGGACCACTCGGTGGATAAAGAACTGGCTGGATGGCT
>JASSUY010034851.1:15449-58566 GCA_032466535.1 Forpus xanthops | reverse complement strand
GTTTTGCCTGTGAACACCCCCCCCCCCCCCCCAGCACTAGGGTGATTTTTCTCACCTTATTAATTCATAACTTTCTTTCTTTGAAGTTATTTCTCAGTTGTTTCTTCAAGTTGTTTTTTTTTAAATGCATTGTCTATTACCAACTGCTTGCAGAAAGCACAACCACAGCTCTAAACATTTCAGACCAGAACTTCTGATTTGGCTTTTTAAACTAAATCAGCCAAAAGAGAGAAATGAAGTATTTTCCCACTCTGTTTTCTATGATCGAATGTAATCATAGCGATGAATAATTTGCAGAAAAATATACATATCACGGCTGCATCAAAACTATGTATTTGCAGTCTTGACATTCACTTTAATAAGAACCGTTCAGAAATACTGGTTTAGTTGCTTCCTTAAATTTCATTTGTTAAGTCTTAGCAACATCTGCAATAATAATAATTAAAAAAAAAAAAAGCCTTAAAAGTTTCATTTCTCGGCGAATACAACCATCAGTTTCACAACTTTTACCTATTTCACAATATAATTTTGCTGTTATAAAGCCTGTGCAGGGAACAATCTCCTCTAATTTTTTTAAAGCATCTGAAATAAGAGCAAATAACTTCCATAACTTACTGCTTTAAAAGAAAAAAATAAAAGTAAAGAAAAGTTCAGCTACTTACAGAAAAAACATTTTCCCCCAAATTAAAGTATCTAGACTGGACTCGACTCTCAGCTAATGTGATTCATTCTCCGTAATATTTCTGGATACTTTAGCTCACTATGTTCCTTTCAAAGATGATTTGTTTCTTTGGTTTGGAAATAGATTTCCTGTGACTGCTACAATACAGGCAAAGGAAGGTTAAATGATTAAACATTACTTCATTGGGTTAATCACCAGATCTCAAGAATTGGAATGGATATAAGAGGCATAAAAAGGTCAGAGCTGAAATACTGATTCACAAGTCGCAGCTGGCGGCTCAAGGAAGTTTGCTTCCTATCTGCCTTCAGTAAAATGGCATATTTTGTTGATAC
This sequence comes from Forpus xanthops, assembly GCA_032466535.1. Classification (NCBI taxonomy): domain Eukaryota; kingdom Metazoa; phylum Chordata; class Aves; order Psittaciformes; family Psittacidae; genus Forpus; species Forpus xanthops. The sequence continues at coordinate 57,552 of JASSUY010034851.1, read as the reverse complement.
CAGCATTACTGCATGTTGCAAAAGCAAAAATCCCTCCCAAACATCCAAACCTAAAGGGATAGTAAAGAGAAATTTCAAGTTTTGCTGCTACGCAAGATCTACCTCAATATTCCTCCTGTATTATAGTACAGCATTGAGTATAACTTAACATGGACCATTTATCCCTATAAAAAAACCTCCTTGAAAGAGTCAACTCTTAACTACAAGGCTTTGTCCCATTCCTCTGTTCTATTTTGTTTCCATTTATAATTTAATCTCTATTTCTTCTTTGTCTCTTTGTTGTAAAGGAAGTGGGCACAAACTCTGTATTTGAGCAAAGAATATCTCATTAGATTTAGCTAGCAAGCTAAAGGAAAAAAAAACAATTACAAAATCAATTTTTACTCTTTTCCTTCTGTAACACTGATTTATTATCAGAAAACAGAATGGTCACAGTTTATTGTTCACACTGAAATTTCTTAATCTCCAAGTACAGAGACTGCTGATGGATCCATAGCAAGATTACCAAAGAGCTCTGAATAATCGGCACTGGACTGGACTTCAACAGAAGATACTTTCTCAAAAGACAGCACAGACGGGCCTGTGAAACAGCAGCTTATTTTCTAACATTAAGTTGCAATTGTTTTTTAGGAGCATCAAGAGAGCTAGGAGTCCCTTGCGCAAACCAACTCTTCCTTGTATGCAGCAGTGATGATAGTTGTCAATTTCTGAAAAGCCTGATTCAGAGCTCCATTGATTTGAGGCCCAGAAAACCTTTTCCTATCATATATTTTTTCTGCTGTAAATACATCACTTTACAAATACTGGTATTCTTGGTATACTGGTGGATATAGCACAAAGGGAAAGGCCAACAAAGAAGGGAAGGAACATAACAGACTAAATCACAGGTTCGTAGCATGTGTATTTTCTACTAGTAAGAACAGAGTGCTGTAATGTAGGATACAAGTATTAATGCTCAAGCAGGATATTGATTACCTACCAGATGGTAGCCTTAAGCTCAAAATAAATTTCTGGAGGGCTTGGAAGGGGTTGTAAAGGATTTGTTACTTTAATAAAAAACAGGATCATGAATGAGCATTAAAAATACGAAGACGTAAACAGAAACCTGGAGTCAATGTGTTGCACCTTGATGGTTTTCTACAAACAAGGAGAACACTAAAGTTACTGTAGCCATAGGTGCTTGCCCTAATGCCAGCAAACTTTTAATGCCAGCAGACTCCCCTGCTGCAAATGTGTAACTTACATGTGAGGGAGAAGTAGACAAGCCTTCCCTGAGTATAATTCATGCTATATTTTCTTACTAGAAACAATGTTGAATTATGCAAATAATAAAGAACTTTTTTTTCCCCCAAATATTGAAGCAACCATCTCAGATTATTAAAATTATAAAGTCCTTAACATTTAAAAAGCTGCCTACAAAGAGTGCTCCTTTTTATGTAAAAATCTGAGTTATGTTAAAAATGAGCTGCACAATATTTTGTTTCTTCGTCTTTCTATTACAACACAATGGAATCAAACAGAACTTATGGGAGAATGACCATTTGTGGTTAGGCAACGAATTCTAGAATTTCAGAAGACTGGGAAGAATTATTAACTCATTGAAATAACATATTGACTGCAGAAGAACAGTTTTAAAGTCCGACAGCTAGCTAAAGGCTGAGAGGTTACAACATATAGCCATGCTAAGAAAGCAGTAGATCAGCAACAGTACCCTGGAGTTAAGATGAGGAGAACAGAGAACAAGATACAGTTGATGCATTTACAGCAGAAAAAAATATATGATAGGAATTTTCTGATGCATTTTCTGAGACATTAAAACCTGGAAAATAGATCAGGTAATCACACAGGAAAGTTACAACAAAAACATACTTCCATGTTGAACATGAAAACACAGTTTTAGAAAGTGCAATATTAAGACAACTGAACAGCAACAAAATAGGGCCTTTGATTTCACAGGCTTTACCAAAAAGAAAGCAGTACCTATAAAACCTCACTAAATTGACTGTGTCAGAGATATGAGGACTTAAAGCTTGCAAGATTTCAAACTATCAAACAGAATATTCATAGGCAAGGAAGCATATACAGTAGATACTATATACAAATACTAAACCATCAAGAAACCAGACATACAGGTCAATTCTTCTACCAGCCTTTCCTAGGACAAAAATGCTGTACACAGATTGTTGAGGGAAATGCAGAGATTTATTTCCACAGCTGTTTGTCTTCAAATTCTTGAGGTTGGTTGCATGTCAAGGGGTGATGCTGCAGTCCACAAAGATAATCAGAAAATGCTCATCTTTGGGACTTGGTACACTCACACATATGAGTAACTACGATGAGTTCTTGTACAAAAAAAACCTGAAGTTTTTCCATAGAAAATGCAGTTAAACTTATTGTCTATAATCAGATTTTAAAACTGCTATAAGAAGAAACAGACATAAGAAGCCATAGATAGACCGGTGTTCAGAGCTGAATCCTTTGCAAGTCGTATGGGAGCAGAGTGTAATAGAGTGAAGCGGTCATTCTAACAGGAAGCTTTGCTTTCCCATATCATTTAATTTTAACCTGTCTTGAAGCAAGAGTGTGAGACTTTTAAGCGCAAGTTAATGGACCCATGATGTGGTAAATAAGACATCCCATTAACATGAGCAGGAAGGAAATCAACACCTTTGGATTAAGCAGACTAAATCCAATACCATGCTGAAGTTTGAAAGTAATATATCAAAATGAACATATTATAGAGCTTAGCAAGTGAGCAGGCACTCTCAAACTTAACACAAGCATTTTCCACAGCTAGAACTGAAGCTCTCAGACTTCTGCATAAAAAGTCCTTTTGATTCACACTAAAATAAAGAAATTTCGTAAAGAATAAGACACAATTAAAGGAAACAGTCTGAAGGAACAGGAAGGAGCATGTCCTTTCAGTCTTATCAAATATGCCCTATAGGGCAATAGCCCTTTTAATCACACCCCCTGCCACCTCTACTCCTTAGTTCAGGTCTGTGCAGTAGCAAGAAGCAACGTTCCCCTCTGACACTGCAATTTTACAGTGCACAAAAGAAAATTATTATTTCTTTGCTTGCTAAAGCACTACTTTCTATTCATGTCTTGGAGATCTGGCAGCTAGCAGATCCTGCAGTCAATTTTGTGGAAGACAGTTGTCAGCTTGCATGCCAGGTAATCAGCAAGGCTGTTAGGATCGTCCAACACCGGAAGAGATTACCTAGCGAGGTTGTGCAGTCTCCAGTCTTGGAGAGCTTCAAGATGAGACTTGACAATGCCCTGAGGAACTTGAGCTGATCTGAAATCTGTGCAAAAAGTTGGACTAGAAACTGCTTCAGAACCCTTTCAAGATGAATTTTTCAGTGATTCCAAAATGAGATACTAGCAGGTACCTACTGAAAGAAGAATGAAGTAAATGAATGTCCTATTGCTCTGGGTCCCACACATCAGCCATTGACCCCTGCAACTTTTGCTTCTGTAGTTGAAAGCATATGATGGCATTGCCTCCACCAACATGCTAGCTGCCTAAAATAGCACTACAGAAGCACAGCAAGTGCAAATATGACAAATCAGAGCCAAAGTCACCAGTACTGAAAAAAATACACTGCTCCTCCACAGAGAACTTACTTCTAAGTTAAAAAACCCTATACTCAGAAAACAGGAGTTTTAAAGTAAGTGAGCTACTTATTACACAGGTGACAAGTCCTTTTGCACATACAAGTCTTCCTACTCAGCCTAGCCAGCAGATGTAGAATGCTAAGCATACCTCTTGCTTGTTGGAAGTAGCAAAGGTTTCCAGACAGCTTAGAGAAGTGGTCTGCATACCAGACTCTTGTACAACACAGATATTTAAACAGTGTCTGGAGCAGGAGCAAAAACAACCAAGCCATTTTCTTGATTATGGTACCATAATTAATATCTATCAGTTACTGAAGGCTCTCCCTGAAAAAACTATTTCTGAAGCAGCTTATCTGACGCAAACTTTTGATCATTTATTGGTCTTGGAATACTGGGCAGTGAAATACCAAGTATTCGGGACCAAATTTTTCCCTCAGAAGCTTGCATTGCACATTCCTGACACATAGGACAGGGCATGCAAATCCAGTGGCAGAGTTCACCTAACTGCTTCTTTGTGACTACAGTGCAAACGCGGTACACAAGATTTCCAGCCACCCTGGTGACATTCTTTCTGGAAAGGTTCATTTCTGTTGCAAAGCGAGAAATGTGTTACTGAAAAAATTCCTCTGGGCTAATATCCTCATGCTGAGTGAAAATATTGCAAAGTAATCTAGATTCCTGCAGTGGCTCCATAATTCCCAATTTAAGTACTTACACACTACAGTAATTTTACACACTTCCATGATAAAATGCCAGAGGAGTTTTAGGGAACAGAAAGAATATTCAAAGAAGTTGAAAAAGTCATCTCTAAATTACCATTACCAAAGGTAATGTAATGCTCCTTGCTGTTTTTTCCTTATCTGTAAGCAGGTGTGCAAATGAATAGAACAATGCAGGCACAAGACTGCCCATTCTCTCGCCAGTGTCCAAAGAAATACAGCAAGGAGGTGGCTTACACATTTGTTACTCATAGCTCCTATTGTCTACCCTCTGCCTATATTAACTCTTTGCTACCTGTTTTCTCATGAAATTCCCTATAACATGTTCCCTTTTTTAAAGCTTTTATTGACTCATCCCAAAGCTTATTTCAACTCACTAATTTTGGAGAACAATTGAAAACTAAGCTCTTACTTAGTATATTTACTGGTTATTATATTGTCCATGGAAAAAAGCAACTACATTTGCTATTAGTTCACTCTCAGTTCTCCATCTCACTCTCTAGCATTCATGGGAAGTTTCTAAAGTAAAGCTTTGAAATTTGATTAGTTTTGAATTTCCATTTAATTATGGGTCATGGTAAAGGAGGTGAGGTACCTCCTCTACACATATTAACAAATGCAGGCATCAAAGCTTCAGGAGCACAGTGTGTGGAGACAAGCCTCCCACTGGTAACCTATCAGGCAGCCCAGACCCAAACACCAGCAATCTCTTGTACAGCACCATTAATAAAGAGAGGAAGCTGATGAAGAAAAGAGGTGACTGGAAGACTGAACCAGAGAAATTATGAACAGGATTTAATGCTGGGTTTATAGACAAGTTATTTCTGGAAAAGCAAAAAAAAGAAGTTAAGAAGTCAAGGTTTTCCAGTTACTGTATGTGACACTACCACTTCCATTTTTATGACAGCTGCTTTATAAAAACCTGCTTGCGGTCTGCTTTTACTTCTTTTTTCTCATACCAAATACCCTTAAAATATTAAACAAACCAGCAGCAGGGAATCCTTTTCAAGCCAGAACTTATCAGGTACTAGTTTTTAATTTAATCATGGGAGACATCCATCTTTAATTTGGCCATCTTCTTTTACACTGCTAATTAAGTAGCTTTTTTGCTTATTAGTTGAACCTAATCATTCCATTTGGATTAAGTCACAGTGTCATGTCAGAACACAGTGCTGGATTCTCCAAGGAGCCATGGCTGGGTGTGGTAATGTACTTTGTTCTGCTTCTGCAGAGAACCCCCACATGAAGATGTGGAAAAGCAATCCAGCTCAAGACACCGGACCTTTCAGAAGTGCAGGAAAGATAGGTTTAACATGTGTCTAACTGTCACTACCATCAAAGTTCATCAGTTTAACCCCTTGCAGACAAGAAGCCGATCCTGAGCCGGAAGTTGTTTGGTGGAACTCCTGACGCAATGCAAACTGAAGCAGTTGCAGCTCAGTTTAATACAAACCCTCTTGAGTCCACGTTGACAAATTCTTTAACAAGCCCTGTGGTTACAGGGAAGCTGGTTTCAGTCTGAGTCACTCCTGTTCAAACAGTTTACTGGAAATGGAGGGGAGGGGGAATTTTCAGAGAAGTCACGTGATGGCCAGACAAACCACAACCAGTAAAGGTTCAGTGGAGTCAAAAACAGGTCCCAGCAACAACTGACGCTCAGTGTGCAGATGGCACTCAACCATTTACAAACGAGTCCTGCTGCGTCTCAGAATTCGTATGGATTTAACCCTTTTCCCAGTTTGTATTCTTTCAGGTCAGCACAGTTTAGAAAGTAAACAAACAGCACTGGCTGATAGTCTCATAGGCAACTAGAAAATATTTGTACATGGAAATTTGGCTGCAGCAACGCTGCACAGAAGCAAAGCCTGATGTGTAAATTATTAGTTCTTAAAAATACACCACTTAATGAATTCAAACACTTACAACCATTAAGGATTAGATATACAGCAAAGATATCAGCTCTTTCTCCTCTTAGCAAGAAGTACCTTGATGGAGCAAGGGCCCACACATACATATTATCACTAAGTACCTTGAGGAAAGCTGGTATTAAAAGCTTCATTTTCATCAGAAACCCCTGTCGGCTTTAAGTGTTTCAGCATGATAGGGAAAAGATGAGAATACTTAACAATCAGCAACTATTAAAGTGGCAAAAGAGTCCCTGCACACATGCATGTAGACATGAAACTGTACAAAAGTATGCTTGCACTGTATTATTACCAATGTGCTGCCCCAGCACTAAGTACTAGATTCACTTCCCCCTAATTGAGAGGTTGGTTTGAACGGCTGCACTGCAGATACTGCTCATGGCTGAAAGGGGAGCTCTGATAAAAAACTCCTTTGCTCTGGAATTCAACTGAAACAGAGTTAACAGTGGCTGAGATACCCTTTCAAACATCCGTCATTTTTAAATACTGCCTCAAGTACTAACAAACCAGTCCGAGTTGCTCTGTTTCTATAGCATGCTGGGTTCCGCATTGTGTGGAGCTCTGAGAAAAAAGAGCCCTGCTTGCAAAACGCACTCCTTCTCGAGGGCAAAGTTGCTTGATCCCAACAACAGCAGCCACAAGGCAAGAGAGGCTCTGACGCTCCCTTTATGTAACTGGGACTAATTCACTGGTGTGCTCACCCAGGGACAAACAGAAAGGAGAAGTGACTGTTCCTTTAAAATGAGGGGCTTTTTCTGAAGTATGCTAATGGGAAAACTTGCACATCATCTGCAATCTAATGAGTTTTCTCCAAACCTAGCTCAAAGAGACAGGTCACTTAGATCTGAGATTTATGACAGAAAATCCATCAAGATACTCTTTAAAGTAAATAGCATTTTATTCTCTGTAACTTGGATTGGGGCAGGCACTAAACCTTTAAGCTGTTTAATCTTTTTAGGTTCCTTTTTGTGTTGTGTTTTTAAAGTGCCAAGCTAGCAACAACCACGTTCCCCTCTCAGATCCTTCGGGCTGGATGTTACATTCATGCTCTATTTTCACCATAGAAGAGCCTCATCTGTTTCTCAAAATTACCATTGTTTTTGAGAAATAGCCGCTACAAGCTTTCTAAACAAAACACACATGCAGGCAAAAACGTCAAGCCGTTTGGTTTTGCCTTGTAGGCATATAGCAGCTCAGCAGAAGTAGAGGGGGAAGCTATTCTTTCCAAATCTAACACCCATTTTCATGCCTTTCAAAAAGGCAGGATGAAGCAAGACCTTTATCCCAAAAGAAGGCTCCTGTCACTTGACGTCAAACATTTGTAGTAGCCTCCATGGCACAAGACACTTGTCACAATCCCCATGCTTTCTTAAGCATAAAGCTTCAACTTGGGAGAGTGGGGAAAGCTGGTGTAGGTAATAAAAACTGTTATTGAGCTATGTAAAAATAGACATTGTAACTGCTCTTGAATTGCAATTCCAGAACAAAGTGATAAGCTATGTTGAAGAATGGGATTTACTAAAGGTCATAGGAGAAGGCAGGCCTGTCTCCCACAGACATCTAGCAACAACATACTTGAAGCCAAAAGCAAAAAGGAAGTCATATTAGCAAATGGAAAAACCCGAACTGTCAGTTTTATGAGCACAATACAATTTAATCGGATTGTCAAAGCCTCATGTTAAAAGAGCTTTATAGAAACCAAACCACAAGTGGCATTTCAAAAGATGATTTTTTTTTTCCTGGCCATCCATCCACAGAAAAACACACTGCAATCCCAACCCAATCGCCAAGAAAATAAAATCAAAAGCACTGGTAAACAGCACCATCGTTTCTCTCAATTACACATCACGGGTGCCTTACAAAGGGCACTCAGTCCAGCTTGCTAGATTTTGGCCTGTCCTGACAAAATGCTCTCTAGCAAAGATTTTCTTCCCAAGAATCTCACTGTGCGTTCTGGAAACCACCTCTGGCTGCTCCCACAACTGTACATGCATATAATTTGTTGGGAGAGTTTCAGTAAACACAGATAGCATTTCAGCTCTCGAGTCATGTATTTGACTGGTTTCGTTGGTTTTTTTTTTTTTACCACAACTTGATTTTTATACAGTTAGGGATTAGTCTGCAAAACAAAGACTGATGAGAGAGTACAGAAAGCATATTTCCTCCCCCCCAAGTATCTCTAAAGAAACAGAGGAATTTACTGTTTACAATAAATGAAAAAAACCTTTGCAACTTTCTAGTAGGGGGAGGCTCTCAGGAAACACAGGGTGTACTGTTAGAATTACTAGATTGCACTCTCTATTTCCAGGCAAACCACTTTTTTTTTCATGGAAAAAGCCTCATCCATCCTTTGAAGAGGAGGAAAAAAGTAGAAGTATGTATCTATATAAAGAAAATACTTTGGCAGAACAGTTTAAAGACAGCAGTGCATGGTAAATAGCATCTGCTGTTTTAATAGCAGTCGCATGACCCATTTCAGCACAGTGGCAGACAAAATAGGGTGAGAAGGAAAAATACCAAAAAAGAAATTCAGCGGCAAGTAATTTGAGGGAAAAATGTGACATTTCTTCTAATTGAAAACTTGCTGTGAACAGGATGTGAACTCTTAACCTGAACGAAAAGTCATCTACAATAATACCTGACTGATGTACAGCATCAGTTGCAAACTATGTTGTAACACAGGCAGTTTTCATTCTATCAAGAAAATAAATGACAAGAGCAACAAAAAGGGTTTCAGAGCAGTTTGGTTGCATTTTCACATCAGGAAAAATATGTTTCCTCAGGCTGCTAAATGGGTCATGCACTAGCCCTGAGGATGCTAGTGGCAAAGCAGGCAAATGTCATTTGAAGGGGATGAGTGAAAACTGAAAGTCATCCCCTGGCCCAGGAAGGCTTTAAATGCAGTTTTAACAACCATGATTATGGAATAGCACATCCTCTACCACTTTCTCTTAGCCTGCTTCCTCCCTACCTTTACTGTGCTTGCTCTTGAAAGTCTAATTAAATGCAGTATTTGTAGCAAATACTTTGGCTGCACTACTGCATCTGCTTCAACAAGCTGCATTCTTGTCTTCCCATCACCAGAGGTATCTCTACCCTGTGGAGGATCCTTTTCCATCCCTGGGAAGTCCCTTGTGAACTCACAACAGATTTTTGGCCCATTCCCACTTCATTGGAATGGTTATTTACTCCATCTAGCTGTTCCATGTTTTATTAATTCTGTCTGTTGTTTTGCACTGTTCTTACTTGCGCAGTCTCTGCATGTTCCAGCATCTCCTCAAATTCCTGGTACTCTTCATCATCAGGTTCAGCACCAGAGAGTCGGGCCGCCCTCGCCATAAAATATGGAGGCAGCTCTCCAATGGCTGTGCCAGCACCCTGGGAAAAGAATAATGCTGATTTATTTTTGTGTTTATTCTTAAATAGGAAACATGTGATATGCACAGCCCCGTGGATATTTCAAATGATTAGAACTGATGAGACCAGCTCATCAGTTTGCTTTTATCTGCCAGGTCAGACTTCTCATGATTTCAAACGTAATGCTGTCCCTTTGAAACCCCACCTTTCTCCATTCCCTATTTAGCAAAATGCAGTTCCTCTCAGTGCAGACTATTGTGCTGCAAGTCAGTGGCTCCTAAGCCATGATCCGCAAGGTCAAAACAATGTGATCTGTGCCTTCCTGGGGCCCTGCAGAGTGGCACATTGCCCAGCTCTGGCCAAGCTCTGGTGGACAGGCTGCAGCCAGAAAGCTGGGGGCTCGCTGTCCCACACGATCCCTGACTCAGCACCATGCTGCCATGTCACCCCACTGCATGATACCAGACACATTTGCTGGCATGTGACAGCCCTTGCTCCTGAAGCAGCATTCAAAATAATCTGTGAACTCCTCCCTGGTGCTGTCATGTAGTTTACTTGTTCAGTCATGAGACTTGGTGCAAGTGTTTATTAGAAACCAGGCTTGAGTTTTACTACAGCTATGGGCAAGGAAAATACGGTTAACAAAGCATGTTTTTTTTCTCTCCTTTAGATGGAATAAAGGAAGCCAAAAGAACCCGAGATGAAAGCATGGTTGCTTTCTCACCACAGGAAAATTATATTTGTTTTCTCAGGACATCAAATGACTCATTTCAATCTTGTGGGTAAAGGCAACTTCAGTTAACCAAGGAAAAGAAAAGAAAAAAGACAGCTAAGACTGAACATATGGATAAACAGAGGCTAATGAAACAGGAACTTGGACTAAACCTGGAATGGTTTAAATACAGGACAGGTAATAGCACAATAGTTGGGCACCACACTGGGAAAAGTGTTAGAACTCTGCTACATGCAGATGGCTTTTCTCTCTTAGGATCAGTAGTAACAAATGCTTTTCTACTGCTCTGAAGAAGTGTGACAGCTTTTCAATTTCCTTTGTTCCTCCTCCATATGCAGCTGCAAGCAAGGGAGAATTCCAGCTGCTGTGGATATTCCAAATCAACAGGTTGTGGTTTTAAATACCACCCCTCTCTGCAGTTACCATAATGTTATATTCTTGGTTTAAGCACACAAAGTGCACAGCTTCACGTTTGTACCCTTGTTTTCTATAGAAGAAAAATTTAGATGGCTGCAACAAGCTGAACTTCATTAATCTGCCTCTTTCTGGCACTGGGGAAGATAAGCCTGAAAACAGTAGCAATAACGCTTCAAGAAATTAACTTGAGGTTATGTTCTCAGGGTGATGCAAGAACAAAAAGTCACATTGCTTCTCCTGGCTCTGCCAATTTGCTTTGGCTTCATTTTGTTAACTGAGGAAGAGGTTTGCATGTGTGTACTGGACATGAACTTGTTTTAAACTGGGCAAGTCACATGCTCTTTATTACAAAACATTTCAGAAGAGCAACAAAAATCATATGATTTCATGTCTGCTGGAGATAGGTTCCTTAAGTGCATTGAAAAAAGGGCAGCAATTAAGGGATCCAAACCAGTAACTACTTAACTGCTTTTTGTAACATGAGCTGTCCATTTTCACCATTTTTTTTTTACATGCCAGTTTAACATGGAGATTCCTTGGATATATTGGAACATATTCCTAACAACATATTGGAAAGGCAAATGCTAATCAAAATACTTTTAAACAAATACAGTTAGAGAAGGAAACCTGGAAATTATGCCATTAGAAAGAGTCTTTTAAACAGATTTTATCCCGGTCAGGACACAGGCCGCCTGTTCTGCTAATCCTGAGCAATTAAACATTTTTATTCCTTCCCCTTATTTCTTGTAAAAACCAAAAAAAAAGGCTGCAACATGTTAAAAATGTAGGGCACTATTGAATTCCCCGTCCCTGTGGGATGGAAGGCTGTGAAAACTGGCATACACCTAGCAGATTGTTTTAGAGTCCTTTTGCAGGCCAGGACTGGTGGAGCCAAATTTTATGGTGACTGAAAAAATCATCTCTTTCATCTCACCTAATAATTCCTTAGATAGCAATATTTAATCCTCGTAACACTCATTCTCAGCAAAAAAGGCTATCACTGACATGCTGGGGACGTGTAATGATTTTAATCTCTGGAAAAAAACTGTACCTGGTGTAAGCTGGCTGAAACAGCTGCTGATGTTTTTGTGATCTGAATCAAATCCCCTGTGTAGATAAATCCCTGCACTCAAATGCTGCAGGATACTTAGGCTGGGTAGCTTTAGGCAGAGGTCTGCAAAGTCCCCACTGGGACTGACCTGCTTTCACCATTTCACATAAAAACATATTGCTACCACCCTCCTGTCTCCCTCCAAATAATCAAGGAGATTGGCCAGATTTCCCGTTGGAGCCTTTCAACATAATTTCACTTTACAAGTTTAAAGAAAACAGGCTTTTGGTGCTGGTGTATGTGTTCTTCGCAGGGCTCCAATGTGTTGTATTAGCAGCACATCTATATGCATCCAATAATTCTTTTTCTTTTGCATTTATCCAGTATTTATCATAACTTCAGATTTTACACCTAAGTAGAAGTTGCTGGTTCCATAAAAAAAAATAAAATAAAAAATAAGGATTTGAGCTCCTTTTGATCCTACCCAGATAAGGAATTAAACCTCACATTTCTGATTTCAGATTAAATTATTGGGGTTTTTTATACTAATGTTCAGATTTGCAGAAAACTGGCCTTTTTACATTCTGGAAGTCACCACTACTTTTCTGTTAAGTGGACATTTGGTTTTAAGAGTGACAGAATAAAAAGTTAGTTTCTTCAACAGCTTCCATAAAATGTGAACTGGAATTAGGACAAAAGAAACATACTGGAAGAAGCAGCAGCAATGGCCAACTTGATCTGGCTTACAGGAAATTAGCAAGCAATGTTTATGTACTCATGCAACATTCCAAGAAAGCATAACATTACACTAGACACCACTGGTAGACAGAGGATGCTCCCAAGGGAAAATCTAGTGGAGACAGAGTTCAGTGGAAAGGTAGCTGAAAGTGAATTTGAAGGCAAGAAGGAAGGAGGGGGGTGGGGAGAGTGGGGGGGAGGGAGAGATTGGGATACAAATGTTCTGGCTCCATCCCATTTCCTTGTCGTTTTCCTAGCCTGAAACCAGCAGCTCAAATGAGAGACTGAAGGTACTGTTTGTTCTCCCTCATGGATAGACGCTTTCTATGCTTGCAACTCGATTAACTCATTTCTAAACTACTTAATTCTCATCATAGTTAAGTCATTTTATGGAAGATTAAGCAATGGATGTTTACCCAGAGCTACATTTTTATTTTGCAACACTAGAAACTTAATTGTAAATGCTATTTTTATTACTCTAGTCTCCATTAAACAAACTTAAGCACAGGAGGATGAGGAAGAAAACAAAGAGAAATCTTGTATTTATGGTCTTACAAATACTTGTATGTTTAGCTACTTATCACGCATTCAGGCAATTCTGTTCTTTCCTTAGAGTGAAATTTAAGATGTACTTTGCTTCTTGAGAGGGCTGTAAGTCCACTTACTCAGTTACTATTTTGACTTTGCTATACATTTGTCTGCAATGTGTGCAACCTAACCAGAATTTTTCTAAGTAACACAACTGCTGATGATTTTAGAAGTCATAGTGACCAAAGTTGCCTTAATATAACTTTCCATATCATTAGAAGGAATACAAGGGCAGACATCACATCCCACGTGTTTTTAGAATTTCTTCTCTCTTCATTTGAATTGGACAACTAAGAATAATGAAATCATGAGCTCAACCTGGAAGCCGAGTAAAACAAAGTTAATTTGGCATGTAGGTCACAGCAGATGCATCTGTGTAAACTGCAATTCAAAATGATCTACAGGGCATGAAAAAAAGCATCTTAGCTGACCAAAATCCTTCCAAAAAACCAAACTTCTATAAACAGAGCTGCAGGAAGAGCAGGGCCGGGGGTGGGGGGTGGAAGGGAAGGACAACAGAATGGAAGTTCCAATGGCAGTGTTTCCTCAGACCCTGATTCAACTGAAAAGCTAACCTGCTTTTCCTGTTTTAATGAAAAGTTTGCCATGAGGGAAACAGGCAGAGAAATAGGAATAAAATACATAAAAATATGCACCATAAGACTCATTTAATCCCATCTATTGATGCAACCCAGAATATTTCAGCTGTGGTACAAGGGGCTGAGTCCTTCCTGTGAGTAACTGCAACTTCACTCAAGTTACAGGCTCCAAATTTCCTAAATTATTTCTTGCTTAACTGCATGCAGCGTAAGATTTGACAGCTGCAGGATCATTTTGGATGCAGATACCTTTCTGAAACTTACCTTCTACATCAACAGCTTTTGAAGCACATGAGCCTTTTCTGCTAGCATTTAGAGAAGTAATCAGCACTGCAGCTGATAAAAGACAGCTCAATAATATCCTATTACTTCTCTTTAAAGGCATTAAAATTATCCAGGGCTAGAAGGTTGATCAGGAAAGCATCTATTCACATTACATATACGCATGCTGCTGCTGGCAGTGCAAACCATCACTATTTTGCTAATTCAGTAATTTGTGTGTTTGTTGGACACAAATTATTGCTGGACGCAGAAATTAAATGCATAAGTTAAAATTGCTCAAGTTTTATAAACCAATGCTTACCCACATGCAGGCCTCCAGCCTGACTTTTGAGATGATAGCCCATAAAGAAATGGATCCTTCAGTTGTCTCATCATCAGGGCAGATAATCTGATCTGGGTATGGAGGCTCAGGAAAATTAACTGAGTTACATTCATATGCAGCAAGAGTAACCGATGCTATGTGTGGACCCTGAAAAAAACACAAGTAAATTCAAATGCAGTTTAGGGCAGTTATAAGAAAAGTTAAAATTAAAGCCCCACCTTACTCCCTGATGCACAGAGACTAAGCTAAAACCCAGTGTTTCTCACTTTGGCCATTAATAATGCTGCTTATGTAAAATGTTGGGGGTTTTGGGTTAAGGAACCTTTCAGCTTCTGCCATGCCATTGCATAGTAGTATAAGGTTATCAAGGAGAAATGAGAATTCTTACTTCTTAGAACCAGGAAAATTTTCAGAACTTTAAAATGCTCTCCTTAAGGTATTTATGAGCTACAGCTTTATTAGAGCAGGTGTTTTCCCTACTGTTGCTTTTAGAGGATGGAGGCATTTAAATTCTATATTACATATTTCTTTAACAACTGGTCCTTTACAGTGAATTCCTTAACTTTTGGATATTTCTCCAAAAAGCAGCTGCTTATTTTGTGCCAGGTTTCTGCATATAAACAAGAACAACCTTTCTGCTGCTTGCTAAAACAGGTTTGAAACAGAATTCAAAACTTAAACATTATTTAAATGCCACAGAACTGAATTACTTCTAGTCTCCATCTTACAGGAAAATATTATTTCGGAGTGACCTCCAAATGAAACTAGCATACAAGATCTATTAAAAAACTGAATTGCTACATATTTAAAAAACCTGACAGAATTGCTATTATTTTAATACAATATAAGTGAGAAGCAATTCTAATAGCCTACAGCCTGAACATTGGACTAGCAGCTAAAAAAGAAATCCCTTTGCAGAAGGTCAGGGAAGCATTGTCTGGGGAAGAAGGAAAAATATTGAAAAGAAACTAAGCAGAAAAGAAGAAAACTACTGAATTGAATCAAGTCTTTCCATAAAGTCACAGACTTAAAGTAATCTTAAAGTTTTCTTTAAGTGCAGATCAAATTACACAAAGCTTAACTTCTGCTATTAATTATTTCATGAGTTTTAACATCATGTTGGGAAACGTATTGTCAACTATTTTCTTCTACGTTTTTTCCCTTAAATGAGTCATATTTATTAGACCAATAAGGGAGACCCACCCAAATCAAAGCTAGATTTCTTACAGAATAGTGAGTGTGATAAAACCTCAGCACTGCCATTCCCCAGCAGGCTTCCAAAGCTCACTTTGAAATGTAGGAGCCAGAGATGTATGCAGAGGACAGCAGCAGGCTTCATTTGCACATTAAAGGGTGAAATTCCACACAAAAGGTGAAGCTACATTGCTTTTTCTAGATTTTCAGGGAAGATTTCAGTTGGGTTCACTCACATCAACATTTCAGGTTCCAGTGGAGAGACCAGAGCACTGGACTCAGGTGATTACACTGACACTGTGATTTTCTAGTGGCAGTGAAATAAGAAGGTTGGAAAAAAAAACAAACCAGTTGTATTTTCTGTATGACAGTTATGAATACTGTTGTCACAGGCAAATGACGCAAAACAAACCCATTCTTCTGGCAGGCAATCATACAAGCCAAGCTGCTCTGATACCAAGCAAATTCTTTTATTTATTCCTTGCTACTTTACAGAAGACTAAGTCAAAGTGCTTTGGTGTACTTTGGGTTACATGAATACACAGACAGACACAGCCTGCTGAGATGATGAGACACAGCCTCTCTTGGCAAAGGTTCACTGAAGTAAGACTGAAAAAGAGGGGATGCAGAAGTTGATACACCAGTGTGATTCTGATACGGAATGGAGAACAAAGGATGGTGAATGAACCAATGACTAATAAGATATAGTATTGACATTTCTATAGGCCTCAGCAGCAATTAACTCCTTTTTGGTGCTCGTAGCAAGGTCACCCCTGTCCCCAGCAGCTTTATATCTAAACAAAACCCACATCTCTTTTACTCAATGAGGACAGACACAAAGAGAGTAGAAACTTCCCTCAAATGGTAAAGTACATTTATAGCAAACCTGAGAGCCTCTTTCTCCACCATATGCTGAAACTTGGGAACTTGATCCCATGCCCTGCTTGCCCCTCCCCAGTTGGACAGCTACCCTGGGACAAAACAGGTCTCAAGCCATCTTCCTTAAATGAATGGTTTTCACCAGTAGAAATCTGCAATCAAAATGCTCTTGAATAGCAAATCTGCATGAAGGAAATCCCCACTGTACTTGAGTTGTACATGACCATTTCCTATGCTCCTCTGAGAGAAAGGGTAAGATTGTTGCCAAGGCAGTGAGATACGGTGTGTGAATTAAGTACAGTTTTCAGTTCCACAAAATTTGGAAGACATACCCCAGTACAGTATAACTACAGCCAGCTGCAATGGAAGACAGTTTCAGTTTTACAATAGTAATAGACAAATTTAATCACAACTACAGTGAGGCCTTCACCCCCTTGTAAGGTTTCAGTGATGGCATTACCAGCATTTCTTCTCAAACTGCACACAGGGTGGACAAAGACATGATACAATCACAGGACAGCAAGCAATGACAAAATGCCTAACTGGAGATTGCTTGCTTATGAGCACCTTAGAATCATACAATGAAAGAATCAGATAGGTTGGAAAAGACCTTTAAGAACACCAATCCCAACCTCTACCTCAGCACATTGGCTGTGACTAAACTGTGCCAATGAAGGCCTCACCTACACAGTGTGTGAACACTTCCAAGGGACGGTGACCCCAGCACTGCCCTGGGCAGCCTCTTCCAATGCCTGAGCACCTTCTGGGGAAGGAATTGCTAATAATACCCAATCGAAACCTCTCCTGGTACAGTATTTTCCCTTAACAGAATTGCCATCCTTGAAGTGGCCTAATGGTCTCCAAACATTGCCTCTTGTTAACAGAGCTCTCCCAGTACCAACAGATGTATGCAAAAGGAAAGATTTTGTAAGTAGCCAAAGGAAAAAAAGGCATTTCACAAAGCAGCTGTAAATGGCCAATGAGCCACCTGAAGACTACACAAACTGGACGCAAGTCTTCCACTGCAATGTAAACAATTCTATAATGGAAAAAAGTTGGAGTTATGGAACCCACAGAAGCCACATTTTAACTGGAATAAGAAATAAAGCATAAACGGTTCATTTAGAGTGATGAAGTGTGGAGTACTGGAACTTGGAGTCAGCCAAAGGAAAGCAGAAGAATCCTGTGTCCTCCTCTGGCAGTGGAGCCCGGCTGTCCTGCTAGTCAAATGGACAACACTGCACAGCTTGGCAGGCTGCATGCAACACATCTGACATCTGCTTTTGTTCTAGCTCAGCTATGAAAGCTTACACAGAGCAATATACTTTCACAAAGCCATGGTTACCAAGCACCTCAAAACAATGGCTGGCTAAACAGGACTCATTGCAATAAGGGGGAGTGGGAAGAGTGGGAGGGTCACTGCATGTTTCATAATTGAGGTGCATTTTGCTTTATATTTAGCAATAGTGGTGGTTTAACTCTGCATGGAACAGGGAACCAACTCAAATGGGCTTTAGGTGCCACCTTTGGAAAATCCCAGTCAATTTACACTCAGATGTTCTCTCTGTACTCCTTCCTGCACCAGAAGGATTCATACAGTTTTTTAATCCTCTTCACAAATAATACCTCCTTCACCCTCTCCTCCTCCTTCCCCACATTGAGCCACAGTAAATACTCCAAGTGTTTTGCCTCTGCAATAGCTCAGTTTATTTCAACACCTTAGGAAAACCTCTATGATATCCCCTCTTCGACTCTAACTACACCTTTACCATTGAAAAGGCCATTTGCAAACCAACTTCAAACCCTGTCATACCAGACAACAAATAATAAATGCAGGCGATTAAGCAGACATGCTGCTTGCCAAACCAGGAAGAGTTGCTGAAATTCAAGGCATGTAAGATCCTGAACATCACCTGTCTTTCCCTCGCCCTCTTCCAATGATTCTTTTTCCCCTCCTTTCTCTTTTAAGTTGCAGGAGGCACTAACAAGGGTGAACGGAGAAGAAACTGAGAAACATTCTGCTGACTGGAGTGAGAAACATTTGCTCGCCACTGCTGACGACCAGAAGGAGCCTGTGGTTAGGCTGGAATGCGATTTGTTAGAAATAGCTGTACGATTTACAAATCAAACAAGACAAGATCTGCTCATCAAGATCAACTCAACATCAATCCGTTTTTAGCAATAGGGATTTCCAAACTCCCCTAAACTGCTATCTTGACTACCCTAATGTCTCACAGAAGGCAACTTCGAACTCTTGAACTCACAGGCCTTCAGAGAAATTTGAGTTCAATGATTGAAGGCACTCAAGTTAGAATAGACACTGCTAATCCAGAGGAATATATTATTTTAAATCCTGTATGATGAAACTTTAGAAAGTGCAATCTTTTAATCTATAAATTATGCTTGGAAATTCCTCAGTGCAAGTAGAAAGAGACAGCAGGCACATGGAAAAGAAAAATCAAGAATTTAAAATCCAGAAAACCATGCTGATATGCATAATTCTTACAACAGAGACATTTTTACCATAAGGAAAAATAACTGAATATCCAATTAAAAGCTAATAATATTTTCACATTATTAATCATTCTGTGCACCTAGACTGTGAGCATAATAAAATCTATACACAAACCCCGTATCAATTGTTGGCTTCTTGCATGCCCCTTCACAGCACAGCCATCCTGCTGAAGTGATACAAGCACAAGAACAACTCCATCTAATTTTAACCTTTTATTTTGGGGGAAGATACAATTTTAGACTGGCTCCAATTTGGAAACATTTCACAAAGAAAAATAATATGTCCACCAGCAAGAAAATATTACTCTGAACTCACTGCTGAACTCAGTGCACCAAAACTGTTTCCCTCAATGGATACACTGCTTTTCATGCTGGGTTCAAGACTCAACCCTTTCACAAGGGGCAAACATGTCATGCTACATTTGATTAAGATAGATTGGAAAAGTAGAAGCTTGCTTCTCATGGGAAACGTCCTGCAAGCGTTGCCCCAGGCTGCAACTCATCTCATACTTATCTGTGGAGTCAGTACACCTCTCAAGAAAGTAACACCACATTACAACATCTTTTTTATCCTCAAGAGCAGTGGACAACTACCCACAAAGAAAACTGCTCTGTGATTAAGAGGGGAAAGCTTGATCTGGAGGTGACCATTAAATATGTCAATCTAGACTGTCTGTCTGTTACAAGATTAAAGCGTCTCGTGATTTTATACAATGTCTGGTATGTAGTGCTGGCTGTACAAGGGGCTCAGAAAAAAGAAGGATCCTGTACCTAGGGCATCCTCAAGTGACACAAACATCCATCAAGTGGTCAGGGCTAGTTTTAGCACATCGTCACGGCATTTCCAGAGATGTATTAATTTTACAATCATGTGTCTGTTAGCAAGTTTCTATTCCCACTTCAGTCAAGCCTTGCCCCACATCACAAAGCTGATGGAAATTCTAAACGATGAGCCAAAAGCTCTGAATATGACTGAACAAAAACCACTGAGGGAGCAGGCACGTGGTACCATTGCATGTACAACAGTGCCACGTTGCTGCTTTGAGGAATAACACAAAAAGCAGATATTTTGTAAGCCTGTACCCACACTATGTTCTGTAGGAGCAAATAGACTGATGTCAGGAAAAGGCAAAATTGGAAGAATAGAACTTTATATTCTTGTGCTGACAGAAGACAATAATCTGTCAGCATTCTCTCCTTGCCCTTTCCTAGCTATCCACTTATTATTTCTGAAGAATAAATCACAGCATCTATTCAAATTGACATTAGCAGTGATGATTTGCCTTAAAGCTCCAATTGGAGACCGTCTTGCACAGTTATCATTATTTCCAACCTATTCAAGGAAGCAGTGACATGAAAAGTATAAAGTTCAGGCTGTGCATTAAAAAGAAGAGAGCAGAAACTCCCAGGGAACAAATGAGGAGATAGCACAATGTGACCTCCTAGCAGAACTATGAGATACAGAACCAGTGAGAAGGAAATCAAGAGCAGACAATGAAAACAAGGTGTAAAAAATCTAAAAGGTAAAGTCCAACAACCTTCAAAAAGGAAGACAAAGGTGTACTGATCATCTAATTCCTCAGCTCAGTACAAGTTTAAATCACTATACCTGGCCAAGATGCTCAGTAAAGTTAAATATTAATATGACATTGATATTTTGTGGAGTTCTGACAAGTCAAAGTAAGGTAGCTAAGCCTGCACAGATGGAGGTGCTTCATATACGCAGCTTCTTGCCACGCTTTCAACTTCAGATAAACCACCCAGACTCTGATGCATGCCACTTCCAGCAGCACTGGAAGCCGTATATGGAACTCACAGTCACACCAAGTTGAGGTCTGACTCATGAGGTCCAGCAATTCACAGTGGGGCAATACAGGAGGTTATTGCTTCCAGCTGTTCCAGCCCCTCAGCCAGAGGTTACTATGTGGGAGCAGGAGAGGAGACCGGCAGTGTCTGCTTGGCAGTTGCCAGGCTTGCACCCAGACAAACTTATACCACCATCGGTTTCAAACTCATGTTAACACACCAGACTGGGAGCTTTGGGCTCAGTCCTCAACCTCCCAGCCTGAAATGCAGCAGCTAAAGGGACTGCTCTTCCACAGCATAAACTAAACCAGAGGTGCTGGGTTTATTCTCCACACATACAGGTATCCAACACATAGGAAAACAACGGGCACACTCAGAGGGACTAAGACTCCAATTCTTTTTCTCCTTGAAAATACCATTTTTAATCTCAAGATTTTTTAAATGCATGCAAATCCAGAAACACCCAGGTTACACAACTAATCTGGCAGCATTTTAATTCATTGGCCCCTTCTTCATTGTATTATCAACATCAATGCTCAAGCAGAACACAGCCCATGAGCAGGAGTTCCCTTCAAGAGATGGTTAGCAGAAGTGATTATTATTTTTAAGTTCTGTGTTGATTCAAGTATTCCAGGATGTTTCAGCTCATTGTAGAAAGCTCAGGACAGCTGGAGGAAGTAGACTTAAAGGCATGAAAGAAACAAATGAGAGAGGAAGAGTCACAAACAACCCTCACACAAACAGGATCCACCTCAATTTCTTTTAGAATTAACTTCTGTCTTCTGCACGCACAATGTGTTTTTCTTTCAACCTCTTTAACAGGCCAATAGCAATATCTGTGCTCAGATTACTAGAAGTTGACAAGTGAATCAATGAACAGTAGGGACTGGAAAGGAACACTTCATGTAGCAAAAATAATTCAGGGCTGGGAAAGGGAGCACTGCTGCATGCTCTCATCTGGCTGGGGCAGCTCAGCTTTTGTTTCCCTTTTTCCTTTACACTCAGCACCCACGGTGTTCTGGGTTACTCACGCTAGTTTTGAACCATCCACACGGAAAGAGCAAAACTACTACTGAAGCTGACAATCACTATTCAAACACTCCTGTATTGAAGCCATGAATAAATAAATGGAGGAGAAAAACAAAAGATACTAAATTCTATGGGTTTCCAAGTTATTCTGCATATTTTGTAAAAGTGGAGTAAGCCTCATTGTATAAGCTCTTCTTTTTCAGAAGCACTTTGTTACTTTTAGCAGGAGTCTCCTTTACAAGCTCAGGTCCTGGAATCAGATTATAAAGAGAATTCAGGTTTATTTTTAAAAGCTTTCGGTAGCCCTGTCAGGAAAAGGGGGTTGGATTTGTGCCTTGTTTTTTTTTTTGTTTGTTTGTTTTCTTAAATTATGCTTTTTAATTAATTTGAGATCCTTTTGTTTAAAGTTGATGAGCTCATTATTGCACAAACCTTCAGATTCTAACCTAACCCAGTTCAGACAAGGCCAAAATACACTACATTCAGCTGCAAACCACCACACAGTGGTGAGGACCAGAATGTGCCAAAGCCAAATCCTGGGACCAATTCAGAACGAAAGCAAGACACCGAACCCTCAAGCTCAAATAAACTCAAACTGGCTTCCTAAAGCCAGCTGTGTTGAGAAGGACACTATTTCCAATTCACTTCTCTTTAAAGGCAGTTTTCTGTTCTTTCTTATGGCCTGAATTATTGCAATGCTCTCTTGCAGGCTGCTGTGGAGCACCCCAGAGTATGAACTGACAAACTCACGTATCACAGTTCTGAAGAAATCCAAACTCGTGTGACACTCCCCCCAAAAAAACAACATTCCTTTTGCACCTCACATTTCCTGTTTGTGCTAGCCCACAACCCAGGCACCAGCAAAAGCCTTTTAAGCAGTTGCTCCACTTGGCTCCATCAGCAAGCAAGCAGAGATCCATATTTAAGATACAAAAACACAAACAGCCAAAGCTTGCTCCGCACTTTTGACCTGTGAGGAATTAGCTTCCATTCATTCCCCTCCACTACAGATGTTAACAGACCAGCCGCAGAAGGGACTTTCAGCCACTTCCTGCACGAGGCTTTGCAATGGGCATTCATTAAATCTTAACCCATTTTGTTTGCCCCAGCCTCATCTTTTGCAATCCATTTGGCAGAGCTGAACTGAAACCAAATCACGAGACAGAGCACTGTATGAAGATGGCAATAGCAGCGGGTCCCAAGCCGGCACTCCACCTAGTATTCCTCAGTGCAGTACCCTCCCACAGCTCATTCATTTCACTTTGTGGCAGCAAAATGACATCTCCAAGACATACAAGCACAAGAAATTCCTGATGAGTTACCCTCAGTCATCTTCTTTTGGTAATTCTGTGACTCGTGCCATTTATGCTTTAGTACACCACCAACAGAGAACATCTCGGGACTAAAAAGAACAAGCTGTGAGCTGCTAACCCTAGTGTTCAGACTCATTAATCACAACAGCTTTATTTCCTACAGAACGAGATCATGATTACTATTTTTAAAATGCTGGTTTTAAAGAATTGTGAAAAACATTTAATGGACTTTGGGAAAATAAGCCAGCAGACTTGTTTTCAAAGCATCAGAATAAAAAGGATTCTTGGAAGAGTGGTCTGCTTCCCTCTTTCTGCACTGAAGATCTGCTCTGTGCCAGCCCTTACCTCAGTGCCAACTTGCAGCACCAGAACTGTTTCCCAAAACGACATGTAAAATCTTACATTTAGTGCTGACTACAGCTAAGGAAGCAACATTAAACTAGAAACCAATACAGCAGATAGTGTTCAGACCTTCTATAACACAGAGTTCTCAAATACAGAAACAGCAATAAAAAGCCGATTATCAAGCTAACAAAATTGACCTTTCCCTCCTACAGGGATGCTCTGGTGATCAGCAAAATCCAAATCAGATGTGAACCAATATTAACCAGGGGCAGTAACATCCCTCTGCACTGGGACTGCTTTTAAAACTGCTTCAAACAAACTGTTTCCAAGCACTCTCCTTCTCAGCTAACCCCAGGATCTCTTCTGGCACTTAGAATTCATGCTGCTCCAAAGAGCGGCTGGCGAGAGCTGCTCAGAAGAATCCAGACAAATGACAGTTTTCAACATTGGAAAAACAGCTAACGAAGCCAGGGAAAGCAAACATCTAGAGTCATTCATATACTGCATCTATTGCATAACTACCTCTGTGATTTGCCCAGCTAACAGGCTATGCCTGTGAACAGTTTGATGTGGAAACAGTCACAGGCAGTAACTGGAGGGCTCTATTTAGGAGAGATGCACCTGTGTCACAGCTGCAGCATTGAGGCTCACTGTCTGAACAGGTGCCCACATGCCATCAATTCCTACCCCTTGGCCCTTCATGGCAGAGACAATCCTGCAAGCCTCAGCAAGAGCTCTGCAGCACATGGGTGGGCCCAAGAGCATTGTTCTTCAAGCATGTAACTGCATTCCCGACAATCTCACTGTACATACACATTTAAAATGAGCAATTAATTAAAAGCAATTTTGAAAACACTTACTGAGCCTGTTCTCTATTGCCAGCAAATCCAGGCACTAAAGCAGAAGAGGATCTGCTGGTTTGTAACTTTTCATTTCTTCGAATCAAGAGAAGAATAAGTTTTACCATAATAAAGAAATGTGATTAAAGTATAGGGAACATGAAAAGTAGATACAGAGTAATGTGAGAGTTAACATAGCAAGTTACCAGGTTAACCTGTTGGATTTTACATTGAGAAGAAACTGCTGCATAACTAACAAAGCAAAACAGTTTAAAACTCCTCTTTTTCAAAGCTGGAGTGTCTAAATCGTATTGTTTCCAGATGGGTTAAATCCAGAATACTATTCTAAAATAACTTCCCACTAAAAGATGCCATCAAAAGCTTTAATACTCTGTGTTCTCTTTCAGACAAAGCATAGGCTCAACTTGAGGAGATGTGAAGCAGTGTATTACTACACTGATAGCTTATTACATACACATATTGCTGATATGGCTGTATTGACAAGAACATTACCAACAGCAACACCTGACAAGACAGCTCTGTTTTTACAGCCCCAGTGCCACCTAGTGGCTACAAAGCCACATAAATTCCCCAAGTTACGAACTGTTGGGTGTTCCGACAAAACCTTCAGTGCACAGAAAGCGTTGACTGTACTTAATTCCATCACATATCACTAAATCTTGCACAGGAGAGAAGAGGAAAAAGAATCCCTGCTTCTCTGCCTACACTCAGCGCCTTCTTGGAGTTCCCTCAGAGAAACAGAAACATGCATATCTGCCTTACCTATTTAAAACTAACAACTATTTCTCTTGTAGTGTTACACATCATATGCTGATTGTACAGTTTTATTACATAGTATTCTCTAACCACTTTCTAATTATCCAGGCCCATCTACTTTGCCTGGTTTTTATGCCTCCTAACAAAGATTTGTAAAACCTTCCCTCCTATGTTCCAAATAGATACCTTAACTCCTATGTTCCAAATAGATACCTTAACTCCTATGTTCCAAATAGATACCTTAACTCACAGTATTAAACTAAATTTCATTTCCTAGGTGACACACCTCCCTGTAATATTTGGAAGGCTGTTCACTTCCTATACACCCACCATA
Source organism: Forpus xanthops (assembly GCA_032466535.1). Taxonomy (NCBI): domain Eukaryota; kingdom Metazoa; phylum Chordata; class Aves; order Psittaciformes; family Psittacidae; genus Forpus; species Forpus xanthops. The sequence goes on along the minus strand of JASSUY010034851.1, from coordinate 32,170 downwards.
AGCTATATTGATGAGCCAAGAGAGAAGCTGTTATTTCGTATATACATTCTTTCAATGTGAACTCAGGTCAAGGCTTAAATATATCCACTAAATGTGCATATCCCACAGGAAAACTTTAAATGATGTGCTATGAAATTTAACTTGATTTCTATTAAAGTAATTTAGAACAATTTATACACCTGGATTGTTGAATATAGAGTGAAAGAAAGGTCTACTAATTCCATCTTATTTTAGAAAAAAGGTGGTGCTGTCTTCAGAAGACTTCTTTACATGAGAAAAATCATCTTGAAGTGGCCTAGGGTATGAAATAAAAGCACTCTTGCTGCCCTCTCTCTGTCCTGCTGCACATTTACTGCCATCATAGGCTGGCAGAGGTCCCAAAGTGAGCTGAGTTTGACAAGCTCACTTCAGGCATCACTCAAAGGTGGTTTGTCTCTGCAGTGAGGCAGAGCACCTTGTTTCAGGAGTGATGATTTTGACTGATCCTCCCTCTGTGCAATGCATGTGTCTTACTGTCCCCAAGCTATCAACAGCATCACCTCCAAGTCAGAAAAATCTATGTATTGTCAAATTCACTGCTGTCTAATCATCATCCAGTGTTACATAAAAATATTTAGACACTGTATTCGTTAGCTTTACTGGATGTTCATTTCCAATCATCTAGACTGATAGCAATATTTTTGCCTAGAAGGCTACGCATGCATAAACTTGTTACTGTTTAGCAATAATTTCCTTTCTCTTGTACTTTCTGCCTCCACAGTCTTCAGGAAAGAAGCTACACGAAGAGCAAGGCTATGACTTGCTAATGTAAATGCAACCCATGCAGATGCCATTTGGTCTAACAGTCATTGCCCTGTTGTGTGGAAAAGCATGAGTCTCTTGTCTCTTGTAGTGTTTTCTGTGTTATTGTTAATGATTAAAGCAGTTCTGAAAGTAAACATCTTTAATTGCTCAAAATACAAGATGACATTTGTTGCATAAATGGTTTTAATTATTTTGTGGCCATGAATCCTTTTCTTAAATCCAGGACAGTGGTTTCATAAACAAGGAATTAATCCAACGGCCAAAAGCAAAACACACCCAAACATTTCCCTGTCTTTTCTAGCAAAGTTCAGATAAACAACATCATACACTGTTTCAGAACAGGTATTATTTTATCTTTGTGGGCATTTTTTTGCTATTATTTTCAAAGAAAAATCAATACTTCAGCATAGCTGCCTACTGCAGCTGTTTCAGCTAGAAAAGTGCCCATTTTGAACTACAAAAAAAGAGTATGCTGTAAACTTTTAAATGGAAACATTGGAGCTGCACAAACACCAGAAAATGTATAATTTAAATTAGGAAATTAAGAGGATAGAGCTTGCAGATTCTGACTCATTGTTTCATATGAGGATTAACAACAGTTCAACAAACATATCATATACAAACTATAAAATAGGATTATAAAGCATAGAACATTAATAGCATTTGCTAGAGCCCAGGAACATTACACCAAGTTATTTCTTTCCTTCAGAAGTACTTAACATTAAGGACTCATGGAATATTTTTTATTCACATATATTAAAATATGCAACAATAACCTGATTCAGAAAGTACATGGTATAGAAATATCCTTACCAAATAGAGCAGAAAGGTGTGGAGACCTGTTCCAAGTCCAACAGAGGACAGAATGCCCAATCCTACCCAGTAGGCACACCAGAAGAACTTCTTCTCCATATATCGCACATACTGAAAAAGAAAAGTCACGGAAGAGAAAGAAAAACCAAGAATTGTGGTATCTCCTAGGGGAAGAAGTTAAAGCTACAGAGTTACCTAGAGTATAATTGAAACAGAATCCCAGATACTTCTATTTGCAATTCATTACAATTACAGCACAGACATGCACAGAAAAGAGAGCACTTTGAAAGGAAAAGCTCACGCACCTTAGAATCAGCAAGTTTCCATGAAGATAAATGAAAAATTCAGGCATATAAGAGGTGAGCAAGGAGCAGCAAACCCCAATGTCTACTACAACCCAAGCAGCAAGCACACAGCTCAGGGAATTGCCTGAGCAAATTAAATAAAGAATTAACTGAATTCTTAGAATTAACTGCACTCTCAGTCTGCTGAATGCTTTATCTTGAATTAACAGCACTCAGCCTGCTGAATGCTTTATCTTGGACCAGTGAGTAACCAGGTTTGCTACTTTTAAGAAAACATTAAAATGTTGGTTGTGTGTTGCACACATAAATGAGGGATTCTGGAGAAGTCACAGCAAATTCTGGACATAAAAGGTCCAGCTGGGTACACCGAGTACAAGAGACAGTATCCCACTCCCAATGCCATGAGAGCAATATGCAGGGGATGAGCCAGGTCAACTTGTCTGCATCAGAGCCCCAGGAACAGGTGCCATGTTATACCCTCTAAGTTTGTTCCAAACAGGCTCAAGGAAACCTTGAGCATCACTGCTCAGCCATGCCTTGGCGCAGCTGAGGTCCAGCAGCCAGCACAGGGCCCATGTGCCCCAACACCAGTTTGTAAGAGCCATCTAGTGGCAAATGTTGAACGTGTCACACTCCAGCCTTCCGGCTGACAAAGCCATCCACCAGGGTAGCTTTTAATTAATTGCCTGATGGTATTTGTCCATCAGGAACGGGCCACCTATTTACCATCTACCAACCTGCTCTGGGATTGAGCAAGCCAGCGATGAGCTGAAGCAACTCATTTAATTGCACTGCAAGACCCATCCTGGGAAGCCAGGATTCACGTTCCAGACCAGCGTGTCCCTCAGGCAGTGGCACACCAGAGCAGTTTGTATATAAGCAAGTTCTCTGAAGCTAGGAGCCTGCTGATTTCAGAGTCTGAGTGGGAAGATGATTCAGTGCACGAGGAAATGATCTGCAGGGTTTAAAACAGCTGTCTGCCCTCAGGCAAAACTCAAAGAGAAAAGGGGAGAGGAAAGGTGCAGACAACACTACCACCTCATGCTTTAACAATGGCTTACACTTCAAATGCTGCAAAAGCATCAGTCTTCATGTACACCAAAGCACAAAAAGGGATTTTAAACAATTACTTGAAAACAGGAGTATGAGAAGCAACGCAGAAACAGGTTTAAACCATGAAACAATTTTATATCTAGAACTATGCCTGTCCTAGCTGGTCAGGAGACCGTTCCAAAGAAGCAAAGGAAACATTTATTTGGAATCAAAAAGTTCTATTATGACTCAATTTAACACTGTGTCTCAAGAGCTCACACCACTATTAAAAGCTTGTTAACAGCAGATGTGAAGAGGTGCTGCGGCACCAGAGCTGTGCTTATTTGGGAACAGCTGTGAAGTGGAACACCTACAGACTTATAACAGAATAGATCAAACAATACAGCTCATCATTCCTCATCTCTAAAACACAACTCATCCACACACAACAGAGAGGAGTCATGACATGAGAAACAAATATCCTTAGTGAGTAAGAGTTCAAAAGATACATTACTATTTCATGGAGACCCCACTCAATTCCCAGGACACCTACTTTAGCACAGGGACAGAAAGTATTAGTCACTAAGGAAGGTAACTTGAAGTCCTCATACCTGTTGATGTGTTCCTTCAATGTAATATGTAGCTGTGAGCACTGCGAGCATCAGTAAAAAAGCCACCAAGATACTTCGCCGATGCCACAATCTTAAAAACAAATGGCAGTTAGAGGGGTTTCAGAGTTTAGCACACATTTCAAAGTAACTGAAGTTATCCCACAGACTGGGTCTGTGCAGATGCAGTCAGCAGGGACAGTAACAGCTGACAAGTGCACTTAAAAATAAAAGCATAAATGTCCCAAGAAAATATCTCTGCACCCTTTATTTCTTATGGAAAAATCTCTGCTTTGCTCTCAAGTGAGATCAATGTTTTCCTATGTAAGTTGATACCCAGGTACTTTCGAGCCTGTTTAGTTTTACATACATATTCTGCTTGATGCGTATGTGGCCACACACAGCAAATTAGCAAATACATTTATGATTTTCTAAGAAACATTATTATACTGTCATTCAATGATATAAAAAGCAAGCATTAAGACCACTTAAAAATCTCAGACATAAAATAGCAAACTCTGAAAGTAACTGATCTATTTAGACAGACAGAATAAGAAGCGAGACGTAACACAGGGCAAGAGTCACAAATGTTTGCTATTAAACAAGCTGAAAAAAAAATCAATTTCATTTTCCTTTCTTTTTAAAATAATTTGTGCTGCTTATATTAGTATGACAATCGGATTTAAGTGATTGTCATCATTTAAATCGCAATTTACTTACAGTGGAATGCAGGAGGTCATTATGAGTCAATCTGAGGTCTCATTTTAATAGCTTATAATAGTCAATATTATTTTCTGCGAAGACATTGTCATGCCAGACAATGTAAACATGCTGCACAACAGAGGGTATGAGTGCTGTATGTAACAGAATTGGAAGTCTAGGAAGCCAGGTAATAGCTTAAAACAAGACCTCAAATGTTAACCCTGCTGGGTTTATATAAATACTTGGAGGTTGTCAGAAACGGCTAACACAAGACATGATATAACACTTTAGAACAACTCCTCATGGTAGTTGAGGGAATGCACACAGTAAAACAAGCAGGTTTTGGGGTTAGGTTGGGCAGGGTGTAAAAAAGCATTAAGACTGCACTACATAAACCTGGCATTTTTCATACAAATAATTTCAGAAGATCAAAATGGAAAACAGAAGCTCTTCTCCATGGATCTTACGCATCAGCACCTCAACCATAGGCCAGAAGGGTCAATGAGCATAGCCCATTACCACCAATCTCAGCTCAAGCTGCAAAGGAGTGCTCCAACAGCTAGAATCACCCACAGTGATATTAGATCCTATCTTCCAACTGGGAAAATGACTGTAAAATCAACCCCAAACACAAGACATTCCAGTTACCATCACAAGCGCTAGGATGGCTGCTACTCTTGGCTCCTGTTTGCCTTTTGACACTCTAAACCCTCTCAATCCTTGTAGGCTAACAAACAGCTATGCGTTCAGCATTAGCATGGGATGTTGGGACTGCTACTCACGCATTTCCTAACTGAAACAAAAGCTTTTTATCCAGTGTGTAAATAATGCTTAAGGAAAGTGCTTTAATAAATCACTTCTTGCTTTGAAAGGGATAGTGCAGCTTAGAAGCAAAGTCCTCTTTGCAGCATCATAAACAGCACTGCAAATTCCACATAATCCTGAACCCTGCCCTAGCTGAACTACTTGAAGATCATTCAGCAACACTAGGACATACATTAATATATCAGTACCTAACATTGCAGTCATAAGTACAGCATCTCTTGCCTTAACGATCCTTAATTACTGACACACTCCTTCAAATTGCAATATTCAACTCTTCAGAAAGTAAGATTGCAATTTTCCTCTACTGACACCTAACTGTATTTACACTTCTGTAATTTAGGCAGAAGGTCTGAGTACACAGCTAGAAGTGTGGGATGTTCCAGCATCCACCTTTAAGGTACAAAAATAAAAATGTTTTCTGAAAGAAGAATTTTAGAGTTGTGAATCATCAGGGAAAGTGAGATGTCAGAATGACCTACTGAATCAGAGCATGAGTTTCCCCAGAACGCTTAGTAGAAGTTAAAGAAATTATCTTTACTTTATGGTCCATTCCTTCAAGTTTATTAGAGTTTCCAGCGAAAAATACTGCAAGGTAACAAGCGGCTGTCTCCACAGTACAATATTCAACCTCTCTTCTCGGTCCCTTCGCTTCCGTTCACTCAAAGATGAATCTGTAAAAGGAAAGCAACAGAAAAGTGAAAGCACAGGCTGACAGTTCAGATCCCACCCACCCAAAACTGTACTGACTTTTTTTTTTCCTGCTTTGTTAGGAAGTTAATGTGAGCTTCTGATCACCTTTTCGACTCATCACAAAGCATTTGCTCCAACTGCATCAGAAATCAGAGGGCTTTTTCCTTTATGCAGCTGGCAACCACTCAAGAATCTATTTGGCCCAAGGTGCAAAAAAAACCTGTCCTATCTATTAGCCTTTATGCAAGGTACTGCACTATCAGTTACAAATCAGCTAATAAGTTAGGCCAAATGTGACTCTATCCCTGTACAGAGACTGTATTTCACTTTGAACCTCTGAATTTTGTTCCCTTCCAATGCTATGCTCAGACTCCTCCAATCAAACTAGACTGAGTTACACATGATCCTTATACACCTCAGTCAGCATGCAACTGGGTAACAGCATCTGCCTTCCCAGCCAGATCCTCAGGCCATAGCAAGCTTTGCCACACTGCTCAGCTTCTCCAAAAGAAGCCCACCAGAGAGGAAGTGAATCCTGCTTTTACATCACAGTCCCTCACCAGACCAACACTGTTCATTTGGTTGCTTTCAACTGCAGTTAAAAGCACCTTTGGTTGTAAATGCAGACCTCAACCCTGCTGTAACACCAGTCACTGTACACTGCCAGAAGAGGGACAAAAGAAAGGTTCGTCTAAAAAATGTGCCATTTTATGCTTATAGCACAGTCCAGATTAATAAAAAAAACAGCTATTTTATGGCTAAGAATGGCTTGTTCAAAAGTCAACAGGCTAATGAGGGTTAATAATTTTTAAACTTTTAAAGAAAATGAATTCTGAAATGAGAGAAAAATAACTCCAACAGAAAAAAATCAAAAATTGCGCTTGCATCCAGACACCAAGCTTGTTTAAACATCATTTGCTACAGAAAGTCAAAACACGCATCCTGTTTTGCATACATTTAAAGCAATGCAATAATATTCATAGATTTTAAATTTGCAAAAAGCTGTTGCATTTATTAGTCTTGTCTGCATCCTCAGCATGATGTAGTATTTCAGTCTTACTCCAGTAACTGAAACATGCTGCCTTATCAGATGCTAATATTTACATAGAAATTGCATACCTCATCCGTCATAGTCCATTTAATTTTATATTCTTCAGCTGAACTAACAGAAATCCTACAATGGCAGATGCTGGATAACATCCACATTCCCTCAGAGTTACAGAATGATTTAAGCCTTTAAGTAAAAGGCTTTGATTTGTTCCACATATACAGTTCTGCTCTAAATTTTGCTATGTTCATTGCTTCATGAGCTTCCGTTCTCTACTTGTCTAATAAAAAATGCTTCAACCTTGTTTTTTATGACCTTGTTTTTAGTAAAGGTCATAAAAGACAATGGTGTAAGACTGCAGAGAACTTGAGAAATCACTTGGTTACAAAACTTAATTAAATATGGAACTGGCACATTGAAAGCTGAAAAGAAACAAACCAAGATGATGATAATTTCTGTGCTGTACTACAGAGCACAGATAATACAGAGACACAAGGCTCTTCATGAAATGTTCTCAGGTTATTTTTCATGAATCTCAAACACTAACCTAAGCCTACTTCAGATGTACCAGTAGGAAAAACAGAGGCAAGGCTGAAGATGAAGTAGTTAATATTTTGTTGGTAATTTGTAATTGAAAACTAGTAAATTATAGTGAAGCTAAATGTCAACAGAAAAGCTAAAAACTGGGAGACTAATAACTGGATTTCTTCCAGGGTAAACCAGATGCGTATTACCAACTTCCCAGTGCCAAAGGGCGGGGCTGTTCCGCCAGACTTCCACAACCATGTACTTGCCAACATAGTTCAGCTTTTTAGCTCAGTTCTGTTGGAGCCCCCGTTGGTACTCAAGTCAACTTTACAGGGCTTACATGCAGAGGAACTATAGAGTAAGAACTCTGGAAGGAGAAAAGAATGTAAAGAGAAAACTGAATGAAAAGACACAGCATAAAGCTGAGAACATCAAGCCATTTTCCACCTACCTGTGAAGTTCCCATTGTGCTGTTCTTTGATCATTCCTACACGTCTCTGGTCACAATCTGTTCCATTCTCTGCCATTTCATAGATCAGTCAGGTATGAGGATCTTGTAGCAGAAAAAAACCAAAAAGTACAATGTCTCAATTTCTTGTTATAAAGAAATATACTTCACAGTCAAACGATACAGCCATACACCCAGCAGTTCTCCAAAGCCAAATTACAGTTATCCCACATTACACCATCAGAGAAAGTGATTCAGTTCCCACAATGACGGAGATTAAAACAGTTCCACCTACAGAAATCTAAATTTTTCACTTACATGACAAAACTCCCTCAATCTTAACAGCTGAACAAAAGCTTGTTAAATAACCCCTTCCATTACTCAGCTCACTGTTTGGGCTCCAGCAGCAACGGAGCTTTGCACAAACCTATAGTTCAATACTAACAGAGAAGCACTTAAGTTTTGATTCTTGTGTTAGAAAGCATCTATACTGACACTAAGCTTCCAGGTAGGAAGTATGCAAACAGATCACAGAAACCTCACAGCCTAAAATATTGGCCCTCAATATAGTAACTAAGATACAAAACTGCAGCTCATGTTTTGCACAATCTTGTATCTCTAAAGCAGAAAAGCTGTTCAGGTTTTATTCAGTGGACGAAAGTTCTCTGGTAGAAAGCTGTTCTGAAAAGCATACATTCTGTCTGCTAATTTAGCCTATGGTTAGATCCACCTTAAAAAGCCCCAAAGAACAGCTGTGGTATTCCTTATCCAGGAGAGTGAACAGTGCAATAATTAGAAGCCAGCATAAACTGCAACGTTGCAAGAGGGCTTTTTTCTCCTTAAAAACCAAACAAAACCTGAAGAGCTGACAATTCTTATGCAATCAAACACAAAGAAAGCAGCCAGTCAGACCCCTTGCTTTAAAAATCCTCTTTTGAATCTTAAAACAGGTTCTGGAGTTTTATTTTGGAAGAGACACACAGAACTAAAGCATCTTGTATGCATTGCGTTTCTCCCTGTAAGCAAACATGATTTACAGCTTTTGACAAGCTGCTTTTGTTGGACAGAAAAGCGGTGCAGTATTAAAACAACAGGTTATATAAAACTGTCTAGGGTAGGAAATTAAAGTTTTACAGGAAAAATACCTCCCTTTCGATTTATGTCAGGCTTAAGAACCCTGCAGCAGCTCAGGCTTGGTAAAAAGGGCTGAGATAAACCCTTTGATTCAGACTGCAATAACGCTGACAATTTTGTTTTAATAAAATGTTAAAATATCTCAGACACTGTATTTGTTTTACACTGCCACAGTTATGCGAGTTGGTCTTAGACAGATGTTCCTCTGAAAATCTGTGTATTACTTGCAATACAGACAAAATTTCTAGCTAGAATGTGATTATTACTTGTTAAACTCAATAGGAGTCCTTCCTTCAACACCTTCCTGAAATGAAATGTGCAGCAATAGCAATCTGTCCACTTAAACAAGCTAGCAGAAACTAATTTCTTGCATGTTACCATTTTTAGTAATTGAAACCTGGGCCCCAAAATATCTAAACTACCAAGAAAATTAATAGAACAGCCTTGCAAAAGTTTGCTTCTAAAAAGTGCTGAAAGGCTGCATGGTCAGCCAAGGACAATAGAGGACTGATCCACTGCAGTAGGAGGCTTTATAGCATCACTCTGCAGTCATTTGCAACCCAAGTTTTGCTCTGAACTGCTATTCAAACACCAGAGAAACATGAACCTCCTCTCCTCAGATCAGTTTTACAGCAGTCTGACACTCTGGAAGTCAGCAGAGTCACAGCAGTACTGAGCGACAGATAACCAGCCAGTTGCTACGGTGATAACCAGGATCAAATGTTTAACCATCTACTGATTTCATTAGGACAGGAAGCCCCTGTAAATGGTAGACTGCTTCTACTGAGTGCATTTCTGTGGGCTTATTTTGATGTATATAATAATATGCTTTTTTACACATAGAATATAAACCATCTACACACATCTGTACATTGCAGACAAACATGAAACTCAAATTGCAGAGGGCAAATATTTATCTTTGGCATCCACAATTAGAAAGCCTGATGTTTGCAGAAAGCTACTTAAGAAGTAAAAGCCATCAGAGAGCTCTTCTGCACACATCCACCCTTAAATAAAAAAGTTCTGGTTTAAGGAACTTCAGTCATATTTTGTTGGTTTAAGCATAACAAACGTTAAAAAAAAAAAAACAAGAACTTAAGTGGAAGCCACATGTTCCTCATTTTGAAATCCATCTTCTCTCCTTGTGCAAATACAGCCTTCAAAATTAAAGTCTCAATTGGTTTGGTCTCTGCTTTCATCTCAATTACATTTACAGAAAGTTAATTCACTATAATACGAACTGTTCTCCCTGCTTGATGCTAAAATCTGGGCCATGTACAACACTTCCTCTCCATGAACTAAATTCCACAGAAATCCATTAAACATCTTACTGGAACATAAAAATCATCAATCTCTAGGGATCTCAGGTGCACTATTACACACATATTACAGCTCTCACAAGCTGAACTAATAGAGCCAGTTTTACCCTGCCTGCTTAGAGAGGCATTAATCTGAGATTAGCTTTGCATAACTCCACCTCAAGTACACAAGTCAACACTGACAGCAAAGCAGATACATAATCCCTTTGCACACTTGTGTACGGTGAACAGCTGTCAAGGAGGTCTTAAAGTTCAAACATTCTGCAGAAAAGCTCTAAAGACTTGTACTTAGATATAAAGATGACTAGGATATTTGATACATATCACATGACAAGTCTAAATGGGCTGCAATTAAGAAACCAAATTCTTACTGGTTTCAGAGGAAACTCCTTGGTTTATCAGTCTGATTACTTTTTAAAGCACCTTAGCATAGGGAACTGGAGGACTCACATCCAGAAACCTCAGCTCTCAATCTATTGCTCTGTTTGATGCCTATTTGAATCATTAGTCCTGTGCTAATGTCTTCTGATAGAGATTAATGAGAGTGGGGGATTGACCCCAAAAGTAGTTATTATTCATTGAGTCCACATTCTCAAGTCTATACGAAATCCATGATAGCTCACCACAGGAAATTAAATTCTATTTACTAAAAAGAACTTCTTATGAATGCTGAAAAATACAGAGTCCATATCCGAAAATAAATTTGCTTAATATGTGGGGTAGTATAATATAAATATTTAATAAACATAAAACCAAACTGTTTCAAAAAAAACCCAAACAACAACTTAGAGCAGTTTTTGCATGAGGGTTGCTTAGATCATTTGCTAGAGCTGTGATCACACAAGAACTTCTTTGTAGGGCTGAACAAATAGCCCACAATGCACTATTCAGCTTTAGCTCAAACCATAACATTAAGTATAAAGAAACAATTATCACTAGTCAAAATGTAAGTTGGTAACAAAAAAAGGCTTATGGCAAGTGTGACTGGCACTTGACAGCATAAATGAGACAACGCAAACCAAGCCATCAGAGCACTAACAAAATTAGGCGCCGCCATCTCTACACTCAGTGATCCGAAAAAAGGACAAAAGCTTCTTTGCTGAAGCTCTGGGGAGGCTGCTGGAGCACCCAAATGTTGGGCGCACTCATGTAAAAGTTTACAACAAAGCAGTTGGGCGCTTGTGCTCTCACCTGGAGGAGCCAAACATGGACTCATGTTCTACACTAAGGAATTTGTCAGGACTCCTTTCCAAAGTGCTGGAACAAGGAAGCTGTTAAACTATTTTAATGATCTCAATGTTTTCCCAGGCACTGTTTGAATCGCTTACCACTTCTCACTTAGAGACCCTAGGACTCTGTCTCTCATCTCCAACAAAGTTGCTTGTCACACAGCTGCTAGAACCAGATTTATACTCAGACCATTTTGCTGATGTTTTCTCCCAGCCACCTTAGCAACACACCATTTTGTAATTTCTTGCATTTTAAGCCAAATGTTCCAATCCTGCTGGCATCCTGATGCTCCTTTCTCCCCAGCCTTTCTGATAAGCATTCCTTCTTCCTTATCTACATCACCATTCTTCAGAGAATCAATTCTATGTTCTTCAATTACAATAAAGAGAAAAAAAAGAACAAAAAGCCAGACCTTCACAGGTGGATAAGTAACTGCACTAAACTAGACAGTGATACACATCTGTAATATGGTTTTGTTTCAGTCACCAAATGCTCTGCTTAGGCAACAATTTACAAAGGGAATAAGTTAGCAGTTTCTTGTCAATGTAAGACTTTGGAGAGCACTTCCCTTCAAAAGTCAAAGACTGCCTGGCACAGGAATACATTCAGGTAAAGGATGAGATCAGTCTTGTAAAACATTACATACCCTTTCAGCTCCGTAAAACTACGTCACTCTTCACTACTTCTGTATTTGAAGCCAGTGGAACCGACAACTACGTCCTCAGCTCTGTAGACATTCAAGACCAAAGCGACCGCTCCTCTAAACCTTCTGTCCCTACAGAGTAAGATAATATTGTTCATCATGTGATGTAAAACTGACACAGTCCCTAACTTAGAGGTTAATAACTTTCCTAAAAATGACAGGAAATAGAATATGTAACTGCTTGATTTTTTCCAGTCCTTTAACACTCATGGGAAGCATTCAATTAAAACAAATTAGGACACATCGGAAAGACATTCAAATCTCCATAGAGCTCACTATAATGGGTGACTTTGATACCAGTGCATTTATTCCCATACTAAAAATGTTTTTCTAACTAAAATAGTTTAATCCCTCAAAGGAAAAGTAATTCAGTTAAAGACGACAAGTCTCTATTTTGTGGGTTATGCCTCTCTACACCAGACCTATTTTCCAATTCGTAGCCAAATACCAGTTCAAAAAAAGTAATCTTACAATTTAGAGTTAAAATTTCCAGTTTTCAAAAGAGACTTTGGGAGATGTTTTTAAGAAAGAATGATTTAATACTGTTACAACACAAGTTTCAGGGGTGCCATGCATTTTCTCTTGAGGTTACTAAGAGTTGCGTCCCTGCTGTTTAAGGCCACTTGTTATTAAGCTGCTGTCTTTGGTGGATTTTCTCAGGTGAATCATGAATATTGATGGTTGCCTGTGTACATGTAGCAGTCGAATGGGGTGCTATAATAATACAGTAGTGTCATCACACAGTGTTATACATGAAAAGACACAGAAGATGGCAGGAAGGATAAAATTCATCTTGTTTGGGTCTCTGCAGTGATCTTTTGATGAAAGATTAAAACTAAATAAAAATAAAAAAAAAAAAAAGGAAATTGAAATAACCAGGGATGTGAATATTATCAGTGCAGCATCCCATGCTATAACCAGCTCACAGATCAGTCCTGTGCTCTTTACACTGGCAGGAAGCAGCAAGCCTAGGTGCAGATCACAGCTGACTGCTCTGCTGCTGCTCAACCAGCTGCTGAGAAAACCACTCCAATGTTAGCAGCCAGGGTGAAGTACATTGCTGAGAGGGTGACCCATGACCACCACAGGACACCTCCTCAGAATCATGGCTGTGCTGCCATGCTAACTTCACTTTCCCAAGTGCCCAGCTCCACCATATCTAGGTTTTGAATGAGACAGCATTATAGTACACTGTACTTCATGTCCTCTCTCAAACAGGGAGTCAGGGACAAGAAGTACCACCGCACTGATCAGTGCTTTGATGAGGTACCTCTTGGGGAGGGCATGTCATGTATGCTCAAGCAGCCCTTTCACCAAAACTGACGATTTGAAAAGCCTGATAAAAGCATTGAGAAAGGTTTTGGAGAGCGAAACCACACAGCACTAGAAAAAAAAAAAAAAAAAAAAAAAAAAAACCCCATAAATTAATATTAAGGTGATGTCGTGAACCCATGACAGGTGACTAAACAGACAAGTATCTTTCACATCCTTAGTTCCAGAGGGCTATACACAAATCCATGCTCAAACTATCTGCCAAGATGTTTGTCTGGCAGCCCTCAGACCACATTCTACATTCAGGTGGCAGTCAAACACTCTGACATCAGCCCCCCTAAGCTTCCAAAAGGCACAAACTAAATCAAGGTCACAATTATTGTGACAAGATAACATACCCTGCACAAAAAAGCCTTGCTAAAGTTTGGCTAGGAAACAATGAAGAGTGTAAACCCAGCTTTAAGCATCACCACCTGGCTCCTCCAGCAGCTTGTGCACAATGCAGATTTGGTAAGAACTTTGCCTTTTATACTATCTTGTAACTGCTAAGAGACGGTTTCCCCACAAAAGGACATCTGAACATGCGCAGCCGTTCTATCCAGAGCGCTTCTTCTGAAGGAAGTACAGCACAGATGAAAGAGAATGAACAGAAGCCACTGCCAACCCCCCCCCCCCCCGAAAACTGTAGCTGAAACATGCCCCCGAGACAACGATTTGTGCTTTTCATGGATGTTACCAGTCTCTAACTGGAACCAATTCAGATTACACTATGGCTGCCTTGGCCACTCAAATGTGAACACACATTCAAATCCACCACACACACGCTGAGGCCGATTCTGAGCCTTGCAGGAGAGAAGGCAATTCTTTTAAAAAGTTTGAAACAGACTGAAAAAGTGCCTGCCGCAAACTGATGTATTCCTGTTTCCTGGATCTACCTGAACAGTGCAGACTCAAAACCAGCAAGGTCCTGCCCCATGACTACAGCTGCAACCTGCCATAGGAATACAAAAAGCTCAGTGTTGCAACAGCTTCAAGGCTGGGCCCTTTGCTCTTATGGAATAGCAAAGTCCATCCAGCTCACACTTCTCCACAAGTACCAGAAGTTAAAGTTCTACTCTGCAGTAGTATGTTTCCCACCACCACTGCATCTGAAATACTGGTGTACTGTTACTATATATCAGTAACAGGCTTTTGTTTTAAAACCAAAGCTTGTTAATAAATAAGATCTCAAAATGTGCACTATTTACACAGAACATTCTAAGGAGAGCTATTCACAAGATGCGGTCAGAAACACTGCTGACATTCAAAAGATATTTAAAGACAAGCACAGGAAGAAAGCTTTAGGGTGAGAACAGTACAGACATTCCATTTGAGAGGCTTGCTTCCAGTATACTCACCTTCCTCATTACTACTACCCACTTAAAAGTTACTAAGTCTCCTCCTAGCCTTTCCCACAGAAACAAGAAGTACCACGGATTTCAGCTGTTAAGCAGGACAAGAAGCTTACCCCAAATGAGTAAGTAGTGCTCACCTCCCACCCACTGACTGGAAACCTGTTGTTTTCAAACTCTCATCTGAAAACAGGGGATGAAGCCACCACTACAAGTGTCACTTATGACCAATAAGAAATAAAGAAAAGTCCACTCATGCTGCAGAAATGATGGATTGAAAGAAAGGGGACAGACAAAATGAAGGTCATTTTGATAGGCAAACTAATGCATTAAGAAGAGCTTGCCTATGCCATCATAAGGTAAGATAGTATAAAACATGAGAACCCCTAGTCAACTTATCTGGCAGAAATCAGGGTGAAACAAGCTCAGAAGAGCGTAAGTCCTAACAGTAAAACAGCCCCCAAAGCCACTGCCCAAACAGAACACATATGCTTCATGGCATAAGTGAGTAGCATTCCTCCACCTCAGAGTGCTCAACCCATAGCATTAACATTAACTAAACCAGGATACACCTGCTGGCAAACACAAGCCAGAGAACACAAGGATGGAAGAGAACCCTGAAGGAGTGTTGTAAGTGCAGGTCAAAGCAGATAACCTGGATTCACAGCACTTTGTAGATCAAGAGCCACCACCAAACTTGTTAGCCCTTCCCTCAGGTCACCTAAATGACTTGCCAAACATCTGCAGGTCAAAACTAGAACAAAATGGGAATGTCACTGCTTTATTATATTCTGCAATCACCAGATAACATTGACCAGAGAATTAAGAACCAGACAAACACATCCAGGCACTTAACTTTGGTCAACAAGAACGAGACATGAAGAGTCTTCATGGATTTGGGCCTAAACCTATACAAGCCACCAGCAGTCTACAGGAACACAATGCAGAAGACGCAACCCTCGGCTCGGCCAGGGAAACACAACGTGTTTCTACCGGAGAGGCACACAAAGACCATCAGTGCCCGACTGCACACCTACAAGTCAGAATTTCTCACTGTGTCATCAGGCATCGTCCTCTGGGCCACAGCAGGGCGATTCCCTCAGGCAGCTGCCGGGTTTTGCCCAGGGTGAGACGAAACGCCCCGAGCACAGAGGGTCTCCGGTGGCCAGGGGTCGAATTCGCAGCAGCGGAGCTATCACCCTGGAAGGCGCCGACGAGCTTCCCCCGGGCTACAGGGTGTGAGGCGGCTTCCCCGTCACCCCGGCGCTCAGCCAGCGCCCACCTCCCCGCTGCCGCACCCGGGGATCCCGCTAGCTCTTCTGCCCGGGTCTCTCCTGTCACAGCTCCGGTCCCCGCACCGCCCCGCTGGGTCACGGTGCCCCGGGACGCCACCGCCCCCCGAAAGCCGCCCCGGACCGGGACTCCCGCCCCGCTGCCGCCGCCGCCATAGCCTGGCCCGGAGCGCTCTGTCACCGTAGGGACAGAGCTGAGGGGGAGAGAGAGCGATCCTGGGCCCTGGTGGTCGCGAGGACAGCGGCCCCGCTGCTGAGGCTGAAGGGGCGAGATGAGGGAAGCCCCACGGTGCTGTCGAGGGGACGGCGGCGCGGCCCTCCCCCGCGGTGCGGCAGCCCCGGCCCCGCAGCTCTGCACTCACCACGCTCCGAGCCGCCGGCTCCCGCTGGGCCCGGGCCAACGGGGAAGTGCGGGCGGGACAGGCCCGCCCCTTCCCGCCGCAGCCTGGGCGCGTCACTTCCAGCGCGCCTCACGCCCGGCCCTCTCCGCGCCGGGTCCGGGCCGTCTTCGGCAGCGTCATCTGCGAGCAGCGGTGGAGCGGCGGCGGCCTGCAGGGAGCGCGGCAGGTGAGCGGGG
>JASSUY010034851.1:0-15193 GCA_032466535.1 Forpus xanthops | reverse complement strand
TGCGGCCCCGCTCCGCCTCCCGGTCCACACAGCGGGCAGCGGCCGTCACGTGAACGCGGGGCATTGACTTTAACCCTCGGCGCTTTCCCGTTTCTCCCTGCAGTTTTAAGTATGAATTTCACCTAATTTGGGGTTTTGTTACTTCCCGAGCTGGAGCCGTCACCGGGCGTTGTCCGGGCTCCGTTACGGTGCTGTTTGGCGTTAGAGCTGTAGCTGGGGGTGGCTGCGGCCGCGTACCCATAGAGGTATCTCCGAACGCCTTCCCCAAGGCGCGTTTAACGAGCACCGTTTGTCCCCGCACACCCGGGTGCGCCCCCCGCGGACGACCCCCCGAACACATACCCCTTCCCCTCTTTCCGCAGCCATCCCCAGCCCCGTCATGGATACTCTGCCTCAGCCCGGGCTTCTCAGCGTCATTGCGGGCGTTGCCTGCGGTGTGTGCCTGGGATGGGGCATTCGCGGCAGGTTCCTCCGGCAGCCCTTGATGGGAGCCAGCGCGCCGGCCTGCAGCCTGGGGAGTGAAACCATGGGCGAGTCCGGGGAGTTCAAGATGGTGCTGATCGTCCGCAATGATTTGAAGATGGGGAAGGGTAAAGTAGCAGCACAGTGCTCCCATGCCGCTGTTTCTGCCTACAAGCAAGTGCAAAGAAGAAACCCTGAGCTCCTGAAGCAGTGGGAATATTGTGGGCAACCAAAAGTGGTCCTCAAAGCTCCGGATGAGGAGACATTGATCCAGCTCCTGGCTGATGCAAAACACCTGGGACTGACTGTGAGCTTAATCCAAGATGCGGGTCGTACTCAAATAGCTCCAGGCTCCCAGACAGTCCTTGGGATTGGACCCGGACCAGCTGATGTGGTAGATAAAGTTTCTGGTCATCTAAAGCTTTTTTAAATTGGGACCAAAGAAGTCTGAATGCCTTGGTATGTAGTGGTATGAAGGGATAAAATCCAGGTTTATGGATTTTCTCCCATGTGTTCTCTCATTATAAATAAAATAACCAGGTTTTGTAAGAGATTCACTTTTGCAAATCACGAGTTTCTCCAGCTTTTCCTCATTCTAAGGTGGGTAAGAAAATGCGGGGCTCAGTGGGGTTGAGGGAGGTAAAGCCAGCAGCATTTTTGGTACCCATAAGAAGGAACTCAGTATATTGAAGATTCATGCAATTGAAGATTTTATGCTGGGTTAGTGGCTGAAGAGAAGCATTAGTGAAGTTTAATTTGTCCCACGTGCTGAAATGTCAGGTTCTTCCTCTCTACCTTAACAGAAGGGATTTTTGAAGAGAAATTCTTTAATTTAGGAAAGATGAGCTGCTGTAGCAGTTAAAACTGACCCTTACAACTGGGGTATGTAGCCAACTTCCTGTGCAGTTACTCATCGAGTGACTGATGCAATAGCTTGTAGCCAAATTAAACTGGCTTTGCAACCCAGGCCTTAACAGCCTGTAATCAGGTCTGAGGAGCAGCTGTAAGCCATGTTCCTTTCTGGATCTGTCCATGCACCTGCTGCACTTGCAATAATCTGCAAGCAGTTAAGCCTAGTTCTAGGCTGAATAAGCTCATATAAACACAGCTTGACCTGCATGGACTAAATTAAATCACATTTTACTTGGGATTAACAGGTTCTCTTGGGTATAAAGAAGCACTCCATCACAGATGATGTTGGGCAGAACTCAGAGCACACTGGTCATGGCTCTACAAATCTACTCTGCAGCTCCACTGTAGCTTAAGCATGGTAAATGGCTGGTTTTCTGCACTTGTAATTAGGTGGACTTTGAGACAGTTTTTGAACAAAGCTGTTTTGTGAGAATTCTGCACTTTTACAGCCTTTCAGCCATGTCTTACAGTTGAGTACCTGTGAAATAGGCAAATCCTTCAATTTTCTTCTACAACCTATCAGTCAGATTTACAAACCCAGAGGAGCTGAAATGCAAGCATAAGCAAGTGTAACTTACAGAGCATGTTTTTATGCTGCACCTCTTATTTAGAGATACTTCTCAAAGACTGAGACTACTGACTGTAGATTTCCACTCCAGACTGAACAAAAGCCTACAGGCACTTCGAGCTTGTGGCAGGTGAACTGCCCCCCCCCCAGGTGCCAACACCCACCATTACACATGGGACTGCTGCTGCACTGACAGGACCCCAAAACCTCACTTCAGGTTTCACAGGAGCAAGCAGGAAGGGGATGCGGCTACAGAGCTGGAACCTGATGCTGAGGATAGGATGACTCCTGGTTAAGAGACAGAAGTGCCTACAGCTACCACAAATAGGGCTCATTACACTCAAATATGACAGTATTCATAGAGAAACATTTAAGTCAATTTTATTTGAAGCTAAATATGTTTAAGGCAACTTACATACCTAGAACATGATCTCAATTTAACTGACACACCCTACTACAGTCCTAATCTATCACCTGGTCAAATATGCTGTAGTTGGCCACAATGCAGCCAACTATTGAAAAAGTGCTATTTTCTTCTCTCTGGCATAATCTTTCTACAGAAAAAGCATTACATATTTTCTTGTATCACCCCCTCAGTGCAAGACACCACTACCCGTCTCCATTGCTGCTCTTCTAATGGCCCCTCATACCTTTGAATGTATGCACTTGCATGTCCTGTACTAGCACTGTAATACTTGGCTTGAGTTTGAAGGTCCTGTTTGAAGACAGTAAAGTGAAGCTACCACTATGCAGCATGTCCACAGTCCAGTAATTTATTTTTAAACTGAGTAATTTCAAATTGCACAAACAAAACTGAACAGCAATATGCTTGAATTCTCTCTTCTGTACACTCAAAACAGTGATCTAAAACACCACAATATCCAACATACACAAACCTCAGGGCAGGGTTAGTAAATACACAGATTGGAATCATGGTGCTCTGTTCCTGAATGGAATGTCCCACAAAAGCACAGGATACAGCACAACATAAGGTCATCTGTTACATATGGAGTGAGCAAAAAGACACTAGCATTTTCTATATGCATAACTGGAAAAACCTGCATAGGTTAAGAAAAAAAAAATCCAACCAACTTGTACTCATTTTAAGTCAGGCAAGGTTGTCTGTACGCATTGTAAATTCTTTTAGAGCTATGCAATCCAACCAAGGTAGGATATGCTGATTAGTGTTGTCTCTTGTCAGCGGTCTTGCAAGGTCAAATACAATCTTGGCTTTAGCTTTCTCCGAATATACAGTGATACTTAAATGCATTTAGAATAGACAGTACATACTGTAAGCTGCTCACATACAATGAACTTAAGATTCAATATTAGAGTGTAACACTATAGAGTGCAAATCAGAATCTTCACAATAGACTTAATGGTAATAAGCAGTCCTGCAAAAGCCCACTTGAACAAAGTCGTTTAAACTATTCCCCTTTTAAAGTCTAAATGACATGGAATGTGAAAAAAGATTTAACATAAGTGATTCAAATAGTTTGCGCTAGAAAAAACAGTCCTTCATGAAGTAAAGGTTACAAGAACACGAGGCAGAACTCTTGCTTTTCCCTGTTATGAGTTAAAGCGGGGAGGGACGGTGGAAGTTTCAGTAAGAAAATACACTAGCTCCAAACGGACTTGTGCTGCATCTCACATGCTGTACCCAAAGCCAGGCTGCGGTTGCCCATAGGGAGGTGCAGTGTAGCCATAGCCAAAAGGTGCTTGTGGAGGAACTGCGACACTGGGTCCTGCTGTCAACATTAGCTGTGGCTGACCTGGAAGACAGAATGGATTCATCTTCATTCCTCGGTAAAGGGAGATCAGCCAGCAGAATGCCTGCAACCTCCTTGTAGGTGTTTGCGAGTTTAACAGCAAGTACCTTCTGACCTGGTTTGGGGTCCTCAGAAGCCAGAATGGGCACTTCCCCACAAAACCTCAGGATGACAGATTCTATGGCTAGAAATACTACACTGTGAAGTATCTGGACACAGATTCTTGAATTCTGCGGTAAGCAGTTTAAGTTCTTAGACATCTGATTATGAGAGAGAAAGGAACAGCTTCCTGCTCCTTAAGCAGCAAGTTCACCCAGTCCCAGAGTCAGTCTGGCTTCTAAAATAGCACTTCCTGCTCCAACTGCATTAGTAACTTTGCCTTGCTGAAGGCCAGAGCCTTATGCTACAGTGAGCCTGATGCAAAGGCTTGATCCCTGCAGTGCTAAAGCAGACACCTTCTAGAACATTCTCATAACCCACATTCACTACTTTGATAAGTAGCTGATAGACATTTACAATTCAGTAAGACAGCCCAATAGTTTGCATTATTATAGGGTGGCCAGGGCACAGCTCCAGACTGGTTCAGCCTTACAGTAGCCAGCAGCCAAGCATTTTAAGAATATTAAGAGTGCAGACAACTGTTGCAAGGTCTTCTGCTACAACAGACAGCGTCAACAGGATTACTTGTCACATTAGGACTCAGAACTAGGTTTTATAACATCACACCCTGTGGCTTTATGGCTAATATCCCACACTTCTTGTACTGCTTCATGGTGTGGAAACTAGAGCTGGCAGCTATACAGCAAAGGCTCCTTTATCACTGGACAGAATGCCTATTCTTACTAGAATTAGGGGGATAACCTCAATACAAAGGAAATACCCAAGATAGACAAAGCCAGTTGAGCAAGATTCAAATAATGCACTTGCTAGAAGTCTGGAATTATAGAGCTCCCGCCCTCCTTTCCTTTAGGAAGCATTTCTTTAATAAGGTGGAACAATCTTAAATCCTGCAGCTCATATGCTGCTGCTAAAACTGGAGTGGTACTTTATCCAGTATTTTGGAGCACATTCCCTTAAGACTTGATTTCACACAAAGAACACCGCCATTTCCAAGGACACCCTTGGAAAAGCCATAACTAGAAAAGTGGTGTTTTTAAAGCAGAGCACACTACTGACAGCACATGAACTAAAGTATTACCATAAACAATAGGTTGAGTTTCTGTGGCTTGCTCCTCTTCCTTTCTCAAAGACTCTGATGCATCCAGTTTATCCACCTGGAATGGAAACCAACAATTAAAAAAACTCTTCTAAAAAGAGGTACTTATTCATGGCAGAGAAGTGGAAAAGCCTTAGTGGTATGTTAACACCCATCAAGAAAAGGAGACCATTTATAAGTTAAGATCAATTCAAGTAGCAATGTTGGTACTGGTGCAGTCAAGACTGTCCGTTTCCTGAAAAACCCCTAATTGAGGGATTTGTGGAACTTGTTTGAAAGCTCACTCCAGGTTGAAGCTTTTTATGAAAGGACTTGAGCTACTGCAACATCAGTAAGCTCACCAGTCAGTGTGGCTCCAACTACTTCAAACTAACAGCCTTTGGACACAGATTTTAGCACAATGTCAGTTGGAGACCTTTGGTGTTAGAACAATTGCTAAGACAATGCCCAGACCTGGAAGAGTTTCCCTGAACATAACATTGAGGCAAAGGAATCCAAAGTTAGTATCTGTGTACAGCAGACTGCAATAGCATCCGACATGTCACTTGAGCCTCAAGATTTCACTTTCCAAACTCATTCACTCATGCAGTTTAAGTTCAAATCCAGAGAACGCATAAGACTTGCTTTTTTTCCACTCTAAAACTGTGTGGCAGTCAGCCTAAACCCACAAAGACTCAACTTGTTTGAGCTTAATTCACAGTGACAAGACTAGCCAGCTTCCCTCTGCTGCACAGCAAGTGCCATTGTGCTGTTAAGCCCACCCCTAAAGAAAGGCATGAGGAGTAACTTATTCTTGTGAAATACTTCTTGCTACTAAAACAAATCCAAGGAAACTCAGCATTACTACAGTGTAAGGCAGGTCCTGAAACTGAAACGGAAACCACAAAGAAATCAAGAACTGGTATTTGACCTGAGAGATAAGATTTAGAATGAAGTCAGAGACAATCATGCCAATTACTTTTTAAGACAGTAAGACAATTCACAAAACAGATTAATCTCTCACTTCATTTCCTTAACAAAGGAGTTTGAAGACAGGTTTCCTGCACTTACACAGGGTCAACATCACCTATTCAGCTATGCCAGCATTTATGAGTTGAACAATTTTTAGCTTAACTGCTATGTTAGCAAATACTTGCAGGCAGCTCTAATGGCTTTCTTCAGGTTAGTTGTGAGTTACAACATGTGTTCCAAAAACCTGTTAATCTGTAACCTCAATTAGAGGCATGCATCCAAGAAGTGGCATAAATTCTGAGCTTTACAAGTTCATTCATTGACTGGGCTTTCACAAGCCTTTCTGTTGCCTCACACCAGTATCTGGCCTGCTGCTCTCAAAGTGCACAGGAATGTTTGCCAGTGCTTCAAGACTCGTTTCCAGCCACCATGCTGAGAACTGCGCTGCCTTTAAGTCAAGTAGCAACACACTGAACACAGAAGCACAAGTTTAGAGATGCAAATCCAAGTAAAATGTGCGAAATTTGCTACTAAGCAGAGGCATTTCGCTTACACACACTTGAAAAGTCTCCAGCCCAGGACAGGTAATGCAGTTTTGATGTCTTCCCTCAGAGCTAAACAAATATTGACAATAAGCGCAAGTCCGAAACCAGCCTGCAGGATGGCTTTTACACCACTTGCTTGAGCATCACCAGGTTCAGTACCCTACACACTTGTAGCAAGAGTGTTTTAAAGGCTTTTCCACAGGGACTGCAATAAGCTGCAGAGGAAAAGTAACATGCATTCAATGTTATTGTGTTATGTGTGCATGAAAAAGAGGCAAAAGTACTGAAGCAAGAGTGAGGTCTGAAGATGACTGCCATACAGGCTCCCCCCAAAAAACCAAATGCAGCCCACAGCAATGTCTTGTAGCTTAAGGAATAGTGGGATGTAATTGCAATGACTGCTACACATGCGTAGTCTATGCAAACACTGCAGTTCAATTACCTTTTTTCACACACACGCTTTTTTACTGCCTCATTTACTAGCTGTCGAAGGACCTTACACTACGCATTTTAGTCAGGTTAGCCTTGAGTTCCAGTGGTGTAATTACAGGCATCTTGCCACCAAAAAGCAGTCTGCATTTACTCCATCTTCAAGCTATTGGTCAGTTTGTTTGCCCTTTATTCCACCACATTAATGGAAAACTCAACACTCAGGCTGACCTCTAGTCTAAGAAGAATCAGAGTGGTATTTGTACAGAAGCACATGGACAGAAACCTAAGAGATTTGTCCTTTGAAAGGGCAAAATTGCACAGCAAAAGGCAAGCCTCAAGAGCAATAAGCTTTTGGTTTGGTTTGTTGGTTTTAAATGAGGTAGCAAAAGAAGTTTAGTGAAGCTGAGGGACTTGGAAAGCAGTCTTCTTTGCACAACTACAAGAAATTTACTACAGGGCACAGAATCATAGGCTTTGTCTAACAGGTGAAGTTTTAAGTTGCTATGCAAACTAGTGCACCATGTGAATTAGACTAGCACCAGAAGAACTGGACACCTGAGTGATGAAGAGTGAAGAAGTCTCTTCTGAAGCAGCTAGTATCTATGCTGCCTACTGTCAGCATACATTAGTAATGATCAGAGATCAGAAACTGGATCACAGTCCTTAAACTAGCAAATGTCATACTGATTTATGGTTCAGAGACAGTGGTGCAAGACTTAATGATTTCTTATTGTAGGAGGTTCTTCCAGTCAGATTGATTGTCCAATAACTGCACATACGTATCCCTTTGATACCAAGTTGACTGTGATCCAATTGATCACCTGTACACCCTTCCTGAGGCTCTATTAGCTTATCAGTAGCAAATGAATCTACTTTTGTCCTAACGCACTAGCTACTTTTAGAGTTAAACAATTTGCATATGCTTTAGTGATATTGTTTGGGGAAAAAGCAGTAGCAGCAGTGTAGTAAACATAGGGAAAAAAAAAAACTCATGCAGAATCCTTAGACTTAGTCCTCCAGACTTAAAGATGGAAAACAAGAATCAACTTTCACCTTTTCCTTTATTGCATCAACCTGCAAAGGAATTCAGAAGGTGCAGCTTAGAAAAATCAAATTCCATATTTAGCATATAAAAGGTAGAAACAAAAGTGTCACGGAAGAAATTATTAAGGTACAGGTGAGTAAAACCAAATATACACCAGAAGTATCTGCTTTAGAAAGGCAGCTCTGCTTGTTGCTAGACCTTACTGCATTGATTTCATTAGCTATACTAGTTATATCCTAATCCTTTAAAGATTAGTATTAGTGACCTGCTAAGAACCCTACCCCAAGACTACTGCTCTCAAGGGAAGCCTAGTATTAGCTTGGTACATGAAGCATATCTGACAAGCAATGTTACTGCTTAGATAGCTCCCCATCTCTCCCAAAATGCAACATTTAAGGATAGCAGACTGGCTATAGAATTACAGAGTAGTCCTGCCTTCAGCAGTAACAGCCAGGCAAGTCTTCTAGATAGGCACCCTAGGCTTCATTGACTCAAGCCCGAGTTAAGTTTTTACTTATCACAGAAGGAGTCCAAATCATTAAGGAATATATTCCAAAAGCTTCAGCTGGGCAGATCTTGCCAGCAACCCCTGATATCTGGTTCAGTCTGTCAGAGCATTATCAAGTACTTTCCCCACCCTAAGTTGCTTCAAGCAAAAGCTGAGTTGTAATTAGGGCCATTAAGCATCAAGGCCACATTTTAGAGTTAAATGCACAGCAGAGCAAGTTAACTCAGGAACTAGCTGTAAAGCTTTTTTAGTATACAGTCTAGAATTTAGTTAGAACTATGACTCCTGACTGACATAGCATATGAAGAGCCTAAATTCTGGAGCTACTTTAAAGACACTGCCCATAGTCAGGCAAATACTACTGATGTGGGTTCTGTAACTGGTAGATAGGGTGGAGTCTGCAAGTGTTTCAGTTTCCTAGAGGGCGAAGTCTCTCCCCAGATGGACTGAAAAATAAGGGTGGACATGGACAGACATTTGACAAAGCCCAAATCAATGTTAGTAGCAAGCAGACAGTCTCAAGGCATACACCACAGTGACTAACAAGCTTTCAGCATTGGTGAAACACCTACTCTTACCTTGGTCAAGTATTCCTTCATGACCTGAATGAAGTATGGCATGGCAAAGTCCATGATGTTGTGCCTCCATGCTGTTTCCAAGACAACATCTGGCCTTAGGAGATCATAGCAGGTGAACAGACAAGCACCAAAGCATTCTCTCTTGTTCTCCTGCAAGAACCACTGCAACAACTCTTCTGCCAATTCAGTATCTTTGGATTCTGATGCATACTGCATTGCATCCTACAACATAAGAGAGCCTGTTTAGCCTCAAGTACCATAGTACAATCATCAATACTGATGTATTACTCAACTAAGCTGCAATGTGTCACTGACATTAGCAGAGAGGAGAGAGTCTACCACTTGTTTCAAAGAAACCTGCTCGTCTACTGCTACTGCCACTCCGAAGTAAGATTTGCCAGATTAGAAGCCATCTAGTGGCATCCAAGAAGCTTTACTAAAAAGTCACAGGTCTCCAAAGAAGCCAAGTATGCTAAACCAGACCGCTGCAGTGGTCTTACCTTATACAGTCTGTCTTTCTTACAGAGCTCTACACTCTGTTTCCAGCGATTGTTTCCTTTAAAGAGATAAGCAGCAATCCTTCGGAACTCTATTAGCTCATGTTTCTCCAAACGTTGAGCAAGAGAAATGTTGTCAAAGTTGTCATAAGCATCTATAGAAGTCCTAAGAGCCTAAGCAGAAAAAGAAGTTATTGACATCTCAAATGTACAACTGCATCCACAGAAATACAAGCATTTTCCATACAACTTAATTCCATATTCCTTATTCTAGGAGAATAAAGTATTCTAGTCAGACCTGAAGAGATTTCTGAGAAGCCAGTGTTTGATACATATGTAGTTTAGGATGTTCCAGTTTGTATTTTCCAGCACTGATGTCTGAGGTTAAGAGCCTCTGAATACCAGAGAGCTGTTCTCTAAAAGCAGTAGAACAACTAGACATCATAACTGTTTGCCCTTTCTGTGAGTTTTCCTTAGCATCCACTGTTTGCCTTAAATAAGAACTCATCTATCACACTCAGAGCAGCCAGTCTATCTCCAGAGCCCCAAAAGCTCTCAGAAAGCTACTTCAGTTAATCCTTGGCTAGTCCCACTAGTTCAGTCTGAAGTGTCAAAGAACATTTACCTTAAGGAATTCAAGTTCAGCAAGCAGGTAAAATCTACTGAAAATGAGGGAGAAACCTGTGCTTCCAGATATTACAGACAGAACATTAGGTTAATACAGACATGGAAACCAGCTTAAGTAGGACTCTGCAGATCAGGAATAACTGCTCCTGTTATGCAGAAAGTACAGCATGCAAGTCAGTGCCTGCTGCAGGTACCTGTTTCAAGATGAGACTTACCTGGTAGTCTTCTTCAATAATGAAAAGGTTGTTCAGGGACTCATTCACCGATTTGTTGTTGTGGTTTTGAACAGAGCGCAGGTAAGGTTTAACCAGTGGTAGCTGTTTAACCTTCAAGGAATCAGGTAGATAAAGTTAAGTCAAGGTTAACTTTTTGGAGAGGTCTCCCAGCATCTTCCCTGAGAGACAATGAAGTAGCCAAGTATTTTAAAGTGCCACTAGCACTGAATGCTTTTCTAACTGTAACTTTTTCTTTGATTTGAACAGTAGGAAAATTACCTTTGTGAAGAAGGTGACAGCTCGAGTGTGGTCAAGTCGAGGAGACAACACCATCAGCAGATCATTGAGCAACAGAGGTTTAAATTCCAAATAGAACTGAACTGCTTTGTAATACAGTTCCACATTGGCCACCTAGAGATGAGTAAGGATGCACATTCAGAGCAGAAGCATGATTGTAGAGAAATTCAAATGAAAGACAATCTTAGATATACCAGCACAACTGAGCCACCCACCCAAAACTCATTCTTGTCTCTAGAAGTCTCTTTAGTTACTGTAGTTTAATTGCACTGAATTGTGTGGTGCTATCAAGAATTTTAAAATTTATAAACAGGCTACTGGTGAAGGAAAGAGAACTGAAGCACACATAGTGAAAGGAGGAAAAGTTCTTACTAAGTAATACCTTTGTGATGATATCTTTGAACTGGCCTTCTTTCCAAGCATCTGTTGGGTGATTCATCATTGTGATTATGGCATTATCATATTCTTCATACTTATCATACAAGAACACCAGTTCGGCCCAGAGGTGGGCTTGTTCTGCAGCTCTCAGAACCTAAGCAAAAGGCAGATCAGAAATTCCAGTTAACATGTACTGCTATTAGTGTCCACCAGTGCTCAGGCTTTAGGACTATTAACAATCCCAAGAGCAGCTATTGCAAAAGCTAAGGTACAGGTAATCCCAACAGATGTGTTTTAATTTAAGGCCTCAGACTTTCACCTTGGGGATGTTGACTCTGGACCAGAACAGCTCCAAGTGCTCCCTCATCTTCTGCGGCTTGAACTTGGAGTAGAGAATTGCTAGCTCTGTAAACATCCCCATGTGTGCCCGCTCAAGTCCAAGTGCTGCTTCCAACATAGTTATCAGCTCTTCAAAGTAGCCACGATCCTAAGACAGAGATGTTTCATGTTAGGAACCAACCTTACTACATTTCCAGTTTTCAACAGAGTTACTATGAAAGAATTAAGACTATGATAATACAACAGGAGTTAGCTTAGTTACCTGGTAATAGTTAATGAGCTCTTCCAACTCATCTGCATGCACTACAATATGAAGTCCACACAACTGGGCCAGGCGGAACTCTTTTCCGTCAACACAAGCAAAGCAGACCTGGAATTGACAATTGTATTATTGCTTATCCTCAAAGCTTCTGAAGAGGCTACAGCTCTGAAGTACCTTAAGTTATTCAATCTGTAAGTTTACCTCTTTCCACGTGCGAGTGCTGTTTGCTTTCCTAGCACCATCCACAGCCGCTTGGTATTCACCTAGGTGAACCAAAGTTGAGGCTAAACGGCCAAAGTTGGACACATTGTTATACAACAGCTTAGCTGCTTCATACATCTTTTCATCATAACAGCGATCACCAACCTAGAGGAGTACATAACCAAGTTATTCTTGCTGCTTTTCAGTCAAATGCTTACATAAAATGTGTAGTGTTGAAGCCATTACCAAAATAGAAATGCCTTTACAACCCAAGAAAGATAAAAGTCCCAACACCCCTCTGGCTAGCAAGGCCTAAAGGAGCCTGCTGCTGTGATTCAGCAAAACAAACTCAGTCTCACTCACTTGCTGGATATGTGCATTGTTGGGTCCATTGATAAACTCCTCCAGCTCTGCTAAACGGTTTGTTTTAGCAAGAGCAAAGATTAATTCTGTTTCCACGTATGACTCCCGGGCCTTCTTGCGCGCCATTTGGAGATACTTCACCAGTTCCTCCCAGTTTCCTACGAAACAGAGTTTAGAACACTTTTCTGTCATTGAGAACACATGTGCTGAAGCTATGCTACCAGTTCATCTTAGTCTAAGTATTCCTACAGCTATTCCGCAACAATCAAGACTAGCCTTCATACTGCACGTACTGTATTAGATTAATAAAGTCACTTTACAACAGCCCTAACTAAAATCCTGGTATTTAACACCATACAAAGACCTGCTTAGTTGCACCTGCTCCGCTGGAAGTCTCTGGCTAGCTAAAGAAGGTAGTTATAAGCGCACTGATTATCTGCGGACGGAATATGCTATCTTTCCTTATTCTCACTCAGGACAGGTTTTGAAGAACCAGATTCTTCTACTTGCATCGAGACACAGGTTTAGTAGAGCTGTAGTTTGAGCAGGCCATGCAAAAGAGCTGAGCAACACCAAAAGCAAGCTTTAAATAAAATGTAATCATACCACTGGCATTGGCAGCTTGAACAACTTCCATGTACGAGGAAGGATCATCTGCTTTAATATATGAATCAATTGCTTCCTTTACCATCCCCTTCTGAAGCTGTGCTTTAGCCAGCTGACTCCATACAGCAGGCTCATTGCAGCGTTCAGCAAATTCATACGCACGATCCAGGTTGCCAATATGCTCTATTAATACCTAAAGAAAGGGTTACCACCATCAGCCACTATTTATAAAGGTCAGTTTTTACAAGACACTGAGCTGTGGTTTATGTTAGTTCATCAATAGATCCACAGCTGCTTTTAAAGCAAGGACTACTCTATATAACCCATGCAGCACGAGTGACAAGAGGCTTAAAATGTCACTTACTACAGGGCTTAACACAAAACATTTGTTCTACTTCAAAAGAGAACACTGAACAGCTTCGTTCACTTTGCTAATTGGTGTTAAGTACTGAAGTCAAGGGTTAACAGCAAAGTCCTTGCGTGAGGATGCGCATGTCACAAGGAGATACTACAGACTGATGTTTTTCAATACCTGTACAGCCGATGTGTTGACATCAAACTTCCTGAAGATAGCAAATGCCTCCTCAAAAAGCTCATTGCTAATAGCTATATTGGCTATGTCTGGCGCATCATAGTTATCCAGGCGATTGATGTATTCCATGACACGGGTGCGATCAGCCTTAATAGCTGTAAGAATTAGAAGGTTCTGCAGATTCCTAAACAGAGAAATAAAAAATACTAGTACATATCAAGTAAAGAACAGAAATTCACCCTCTCCCCTCTGCAGAAGGTATTAATTTCTTTGCTGCTCCACATTACAGCAATTTAACACCTGTAACAAGTATAATTTCAAGTTCCCCAAGACTTAATTTTGACTTTACACACCTGTGCTCACTGAACACAGAGTTATCAAGAACTATTTTCTCCAGTAATTCAATAAGCTCATTTGGAAGATCTGCAGTCATGAAGGCCTTCACCGTAACAGAGACTTCCTCAGGGTCCTGTGTCTCTGACAGTGCAGTCTGTACAACCTGTAGGCAGAGACAAGATATTGACACATCAGTTAAGTCATATGCTAGCAAGTCAGGTTGGGAAAGTAAAGGATTTTACTCGTTTGTCAGTTATACCTGGTCAATAAGTGGTCTTCTGTAAGGGTTGCTTTCCAGCAGTACACTGGCCCACAGTTCAGGGTCCTTACGACGAACTAAGTAGCGGGAAAGAC
Organism: Forpus xanthops; assembly: GCA_032466535.1. Lineage (NCBI taxonomy): Eukaryota > Metazoa > Chordata > Aves > Psittaciformes > Psittacidae > Forpus > Forpus xanthops. Next base: position 1,200 of record JASSUY010034851.1, on the reverse strand, counting down.
TTTTGAAGAGGGAGTTCTCATTGCACACCTAGCAAACAGCAAAGTTTATTCAGAGCGCAGTCACAGCTGTTGAGCCTACAGTTGATAAGCTAACAGTACTGCAACATTAAAGAAGCCTGCCAGAGATGCACACTAGAAATCTCAGCCTTTGACACTTTGATCAGCCTTCCATCCTAGGATGTCCAGGGGAGTCTCCCAGTTCTTACTAAGTTGCAGAGGGAGATTAAATAGCTACCTGTTCTACCAGAAATTACTATTTCCTAGCTTAAAACCTTTTAGGAAATAAATGCTTTTGACAGTCTGAGCAATCCACATCAATCCCATGATACTCATGTTAGAACTTAATGCATAAGACAGCTGCCTTGGCATACATACATTGATAAGTTCCAAATCGCATTGTCCACGCTCATAAGCCACACAGGCCAGGTGAGGGTCCCTCTTTTCACAGTACTTGCCAACAACACGACTATCATAATAAGGATTCTCACGCAGGAATCTTTCTGGGTTGTTGTTGCTATCAATGTATATTTTGGCCAGCGCATTGTGAGTTGCAGGCTCCTCACAACCCTCGTGAATTCTTGCTTCCAGCCAGGGCAGAAGCAGTTTCAGCCTAGAAGGAAGTACGTTTCACATTAGAGACTGAGTGAATAAGCAAGCATCCACTCTCACAGTATCTTCACTATAGAAGTCAGCTTCAGTATAAGACAGTCAGTAACTAAACCAGAGTTATGGTACTACATTTTGACCTGAATTCTATTTCATCATTACACGGCAGAACTTTCTGACACTGAAGAACATCGCATGCTGTCATGGGTTCAGCAGCAGCAGTCATTTTTCCCCTTTAAGTAGTAGCTGGTGTAGCACTGTATTTTGGATTTTCAGCTTGGGAACAGTGCTGATAACACCAGTGTTTATAGTTATGGCTTAGAATGTTTGGGCTCTCCAAGGACTTTCTGAGTTTCATGCTCTGCCAGGGAGGAGGGGAGCCAGGAAGAAGCCAGGCAGAAGCAGAGACAGAGCACCTGACCCAAACTGATCAAAGAGGTATTCCATACCACAGAACGTCATGTCCGGGAGGTATAGACGGAGGAGGGAGACGGAAAAAGATAGTGGTGGTGGTGCAGGGGGGGGTGCACGGCGTGGCCGGGATTTGGTATGAGGTGATGGGGTGCACTGTGTAGTCGAGCTTGGTATCAGGTG
>JASSUY010034848.1:0-17501 GCA_032466535.1 Forpus xanthops | reverse complement strand
TCCTTTTGGTGCAGCCCAGGATATGGTTGGCTTTCTGGGCTGCAAGAGCACACTGCTGGCTCATGTTCATTTTATCACTGATCAACACCCCTAGGTCCTTCTCTGCAGGGCTGCTCTGAATGTCTTCTCTGCCCAACCTGTAGCCGTGCCTGGGATTGCTCTGACCCAGGTGGAGGACCTTGCACTTGGCATGGTTAAACTTCATCAGGTTGGCATCAGCCCTCCTCACAAGCGTGTCAAGGTCCCTTTGGATGGCATTCCTTCCCTCCAACGTATCAACCAAGCTACAGAGCTTGGTGTCATCAGCAAACTTGCTGAAGGTGCACTCATTCCCACTGTCCATGTCACCCACAAAGATGTTGAACAAGACTTCTTTTTAACATGTATGAATTCATTCCAAAAGAGTGATTAAAAACAAAGCATCCAGATTAAGCCAAGTTTTGCTTTTTTAAACATTTCATCTGTTAAAGTACTTTTCAATGCCAAATGTTTGAAGAACTTCATAAACTTTTATCACAACAAAATAGTAACTGTAATTCAAAAATGAAGACTCAGCATTAGCTTGTAATCTTAATTAGTTTTATTGTATGTGTTTCTTACTTTACCAGCATCACTAGTGAACCATCTAAGTACTTAAAGATGCATTACTATAATCTAGAAACAAATGTTTCAAGTTGGTTGCAGTTTATTCAGCTTTTTTTTTTTTCTTATGCTAGTAGTTTACAAAACAGAGCATCAAGAAAACCAATGTGCTACAACAAATTTCAGTGAAACTGCCTGTTGCACCTCAAAACCTACAAAGCTCATTTCCACAGCCAAGTAGTTTATCTGTTCTGCTCATACCTGAGTCAAAAACCTGAGGTATAAGGTTAGGGACAGAGGGGAAGTCAGTAATATCCAGAAACAGAAATGATGCAGAGAAGTTAAACAATTTCCAAATAGCTCAGCATGCCAGAGAAGGCCCAGCCACATCTTTGCCCCACTACCTTGTGAACCCTGTAATTGCAAATCCCAGGAGATTAGCACTCACCATGCCACCCATGGGAACAGTTCCCTTAAGAACTCATGGTTTAAGGCTATATATATGTCTACATACACACATTTCTATATATGTGTATATTGTATGTGTGAGAGAATACATAAACAGTTGTGCAACCTTATATGAGCAGTTTCTTTATGACTCAGACAATCATGTGTCTTGTGTATATGGAAAATTTCAAGTCACAGGAGTCTCTTCTGTTTTGAGGGAGTTAGTACAGCAAAGCGTGCACAGCAAAGATTTTTAGTTGTGGTGTCCCTAAACACTACAGCCTAATTTGGTGTGTGAAATCTTTCCAGTCTTAGCTTTCCTTGACAATGCGCAGGACACTATATTATGCATCTGATTGATTAGATGGACATCAGAAGGTACTGGAAAGCACAAAATCTTTGACAGTACTGAAAAGATCCTCAGGGCAGCTTCTAGATCTCTGCTTAACTGCAAAAATGCTTTTGGAATGTTTTTTACCTGTTGGCAGTCCTGGTGAAAAGAAACCACATTTACAGAAACAAAGAGACACTGAAGGCTTCATGACTCTTCCAAAAATTAAATGAGCCAAACTGCTCCCAGACTCCCCCTCATGTACCTTGACATGAGCACTCCTGTGTCCAGTTTCAGCCTTCTAATTTGGGAATGGAGCTAACAGGAAAACGTTTGGAAACTATAACCAGGGATGTCCTAACTTCAAAGACTGTGGTCTTTCCATTGTCTAACAGATGCATACACTTGCTCTCGGTCCTCACCCATCCCTCTTCACAGGCATCAATTTCTGATTCGCAGAAATTATGAGGAGAATCAATCTTTGTTTGATGGCCACATGATGCTGTCAGGGACTCCATCATTAGATGCTCTGCAGAATTCTTTCAATTTTTTCCCCTTCCTTACTGGAGACCCCTGCTTGCAGTCCATTTACATCTTCATGCTATCACAAGTCTTACCCTCTCTAACTCCTGACATAAAGCCAAAGAAAACCTTACAACTTGCTTACTGGGAGTTGCTTATGTGATAAATTAAAATGCAGTAAGAGAAAGTGAAGTTGCCTTTCACAGACAGAATGAATTTTCTCCAGATTTGTGTTTTGCTTCATTTACCAGAACTCCTCTCAGTGGGCAGTATCTGCCACTCTTGCACACCGGGAATAGAAACCCAATATAAAAATTAGTATCATTATAACACATTTGGACTTCATTAATACCAAGGGCAGGCTTACTTTCAGGGAAGCAACCAGAATGAACAGGACAATTTGTTCCAAATCCCAACTCATGGTACAAACAGCTTTTGGGTCTAACAGCTTTATCACAGTGCTTTCAGCATAAGAACTTACTTACAAAGGGGGACACATGTGAATCAGAAAGGGCTTAGTCTTTGAACAACTAGCTGTAACTGCTTCTCCTCCTGTGGCAAGTCATTTCATAGTGCACTAGGCTTCACAGGAAATTTAAAAAAGAAACTAATAGTAAGGGCTTTTGCAGTTAAGCACGGCTTAATACCCTTTACAGGGAAAGAAATCAGTTTCTCTGCTGTTATTGATGCACTTTTTAAAATTATTGCAGCATGTTCAAATTCAACAAAAATACTTAAAACTAAATGCATATCTTCAGGTTTAGAGAGAAAGTAGCATAAAACAGCTTGAGCTGCAAGCTTCATTCAAATTAAAATAGACATTTGAATGAATACGGCCCTTGTCTGAGGATGGCAATGGCCTAGAAAGAAAGCATATACAACAACTGCTGCAAGTTTTGCACAAAACTGTCAGAAAAACCTCACAACCATCACATGAAACAACAAACCAAATTTGTATAAAACATTTTAATGAAACATGCAGCAGTGATTCTGAGGAAGGACTGAAATTAGCAGGATTACAATAGTTTCTAAACAAAAGATTTTCCTTGAAAACAAGCACCACTTTCAGATACACAAATTTAAAGTTAATGGACCTTGAGAACAAAAAAAAAGTCTGATTTTCATAAAGACTGAGTATTTAATAATTCCACTGATTTTACTGGAAATCATGCATATTCAACTCCTCCTTATGTCAATCACCCACATCTTAAATGTCCACTTCGGTTCTGTGAGACATACATATCCCTTATGAAAAAAACTGGCTTCAGTCAACAGGATCTCTTTACTAATAGAGGACAAACAACTTCTGTAAAGCTGAAATCCTAGCAGCAAACTGGTTCTTCTCCTTCATTATATACTTTAGTAATATCATGAATGATGGACTAGGGACAGAGGGAAAGGTAATACAAAAATAAGTCCCTGATATTTAGATGAACATGCACACACACACACACAAAAGTAATTCAGACTTAAAAAATCCTTCCCAAAATCAAGGTTCTTTCCTTCAATAATTAATTTTATATATATATAAAAGAAAACTACTAACCTTCACTCCTGGGGTTGGGTTCTGTACCACCTGGTGTTTTATCTGGCATCTCTGCAGACACAGGTTTCAGAAAACCTAATGGACCCAAAGCAGAGAAAATGTTCTCCATCAAAGCCAGTACATTTCAGAAGGACAATTCCCTGTCCTGTGATCCCCAAAAGATGGATTTTTCCCCTTCACCATTTCTGTGGTTGTATGCAAGATATACAAACAATCAAAACTCCCTAGAGATTAACTGCAACACCATCAACAGAGTGCCCATGCTCAGCCCTCTCTACGGAGCATGACCTATCATCCCCAGCACAAAACTTAGCAGGATTCAAATGGGTGTGAAATGACCTTTGCATTTTTAATAATGGAACGGTAAATTGGATCATTCAATTGCTGCACACAAACCAGGATATTCATTGAACAGATTCAGAATTTCCACAGCTACAGAAGCTGTTTCAAGAATTCATTTGGATAACCCAAAGCAGCTTAAAAACTACTGTATCACTAATGGCTTTGCAGATTTACCAATTTAGCAGTTCTGCATTAAAAAGCCTCCATGCCTAGAACAGCACATCTTCAGAACACTATCTAGAAACACTTACCACTCTCTATAATGGTTTTCAGTAATGAAATAGTCTGTGAAATGTGCTGCTGTTTCCTAGCTTTTTCTAAATCGCAGGGAGGATTTATAGTGTCAGAGCAGTTCAACCAGGTGCAAAAATGACAACACCTGTACAGAACCTTTAACATTTTCCTGTAGTATTGTCAATTTTAGAAATTACACCTGAAAACTGAGGTCCAGTTATTGTCACTGAATAGTACTCTGTGACTTCTTCAAAAAACGTAGAAACACATATATTTTAAAATCTAGAGTATGCTTCCCCCATCTCTCACATAAATGCAAACCAGTTCCACACTGCTGCTAAAAATTGCAGAAAGACAAAACAACTTTAAAAAAAACCACATTTTTTAATAAAAAGGCCTAATATTACTCCTAGTCGAATCAACAAGTAATGAAGTTTTCTTTTCATGTAACCCTGATAAACTTAATTCTTGTAAGATTTGGTTTGCTTTTCTTTTCCTCTCCGAGAGTTACAACAAAGCTAGGGGAAGGAAGAAAGATCTAAAGAAAGGAAATATAGAGCTCTTTGTTTCTTTAACATACCAAGATTTGAAGTACTTAAAAACCAGAATTAAAAGGTTAGCATTCCTTTATTTATTTATATATTTCCTACTTCTAATCTAGGAAGGAAATTTCTCACAAATATTATTCATCGCACTGGGAAAGTAAATCTCCCTCTCTCTGCAGTACGACCAAGCATGTAAAATCCAGCAGAGAAGCAGCATGTAGCTATAAACTAAAAATCTCCATTCAGCAAAACAATCTTAGTGTAAAATTTGGGATACCACTACTAGAAATGTCAAGATTAACCTTGAAATCATAGAATAGCTAGGGCTGGAAATGACCTTAAAATCATCTAGTTCCAACTCCCCTGCCACGGGCAGGGGGACTTCCCACTAAACCATGCCACCCAAGGCTATGCCCAACCCAGTCTTGAACGCCGCCAGTGATGGAGCATTCACAACTTCCCTGGGCAACCCATTCCAGTGCCTCATCACCCTTACAGTAAAGAATTTCTTCCTCAGATCTAATCTAAGGTAGAAGGTTCTGTATAAGGTACAATTTACAATACCTTATAAAAACAGCCCTGTTAGACCCTTCCAAATACTTTTGCAATATAGTTATTAATATAGCTTTGTCTCTGCATCTTAGGCAGAGCTACTTCCATAGTCCCTTCGTATTTCTGAATTCACCACTCAGTGCTGCTACCTATTGCTTACTCGTCTGACCACTTTTTCACAGAACATCCCAGTAAGCCAACTTGAGATACATACGCATTCACGATTTATGAATAAACACAGCCATACTGTTTAATTTTTTTAATTAAGCAAAACTCTTTAACAGCAACCAAAAACATTCAGATGTATGACCACGCATTTTCACAGGCCATAATCAGCCAGGGCCACCCAAACAGGCATACTGGGAGGTCCTAGTTCAAGAAATTTTTTGTTCCTTTTAGTAGATTGGTTTGCCTTTAAAATCCTGAGCTGCTGAAAATTCCAGATCAGCTTTAGCATTATGAAAAAAGAAGATCTCTGTTCCTTTAAACACAGGAACTAAATCAATCGCACGCTATAGCTGAATTCATTCAACATTCAAACATGAAAACATTTGAACTTACAGCACATCAATGACAAAAAAATACCTTAAAAAAGCTTGCTCAGGAAAAATACAGATTTAACTGTGTACTTGGCAAAGAAAATATTAAGGGTTTCCAATTATTCAAAAGAGCTATTAATTGAAGAATCACAATTTTGAATATTAAAGTTTTACAGAAAAATTTTAATTGGAGAAAATGTCATTTTTATTCTCTCTGCACTCTAAAAAAGCATAAAGCAGCTTGAAAGAAACTTTTGTTCATCATAAGATTGTTTACAGCTGTAACTATGGAATCCAAATATGTATTTATGTTGAACAACATTCATCACTAACTGAAATCTAACCTGAACCTCCTTCTTTGTGTCTAAACCCTGGCCCTCAGTCTGCATCTGTTCCAAATAGCTGGAAGTGATCATACTTTAAAAAGTTGGTTGGATGTTTTCAGAAGCTTTTCAAATACAGTGCCCTGGACCAACACCGTGCTTTTTCCCCATTTTCCAGGAGGGGCAATCAGCATTAATATGAAGGTTCCGCTGTGGCCACTTTGTTCACAATAAATATACATTTTCCTTTGAAATACTGTATTTCATTTTTAAATGCAGCCTTTGAGATATAAAACAGTCAGTGCTTTCTGCATACAAATCTATACACACAAAGCAAGTATAGCCCTGAAGTTCCACATTACACACTGTGCTATTAACAGCAAAGCCATCTGGTGGTTTGTTTTTAAACGGTATTTGGATAAGTTCTTCCTTTAAAAAAAAATTGAAAAAAATAATAAAAAAAAAAAGAAGTGTAAGAATGTGTGGGAAGTAAATGGATATTAGCAGGGTTTTTAATAATAAATATTTTGTAAACAATCAAGGACACTTATATGCCCACACACACCCTGGACAGACCCATACACTTCTCAGGTGAACAGTATTGGATGTTACATTTCTGAACGCAGAACCACTCAAAGAATGTCAAAGCCATCATTTAAAGTGTCCCAGGTTGCAGGATGTACTGCAGACTCCAAGGAAGGCTACAGTAAAATACTCACATATGTTAACATGACCAGAATTTGACATTTGACTGTTAAATACTGCATACATGTTTGTCAAAGAATAAGGACATCCATCCAAGATCTACGTTTGGCCATTTGTTTGCCTATAAAACCCCTTCTGGACCAGAAGCTCTGCTGCTCTGAACCCCATGAGAATAGCTCTGATCCCAGGTCACATAAACCATAAAAGCAAGTTCATATGCTAACACTAACACAGTTCTTTCACATGAACCAAGAAGTGACACTGAAAGAAACTCTAAATAACATGGACAGAAAGAACAGAAGTTATAAGGACACACCACTGTATGCCACCAAGGCTCATTTCTGCTCCTATGTACCACCACACCTCATCCATACCAAGTAACAGCAATATCTGTTTAAGATTAAAGCGTTATTTCAAATTAACATTTATTCCTTCAAAATTGAACAGAATTCTAATGCTTTTTTTCATTCCCTTCCTTTAGAGTTCTGGATGTGGGCATGAGCTTCCATTCTCTAACAGTCCTCTCCTTCAAAGTCCTACAAAAGTATCCCAGATTTTTTTCCCCTGTACATCATAGAATCATAGAATCAACACAGATCAAAATTTTCCAAATCTAGGATATATTTTGGTGGTTGTTTCTTTGGTGGTGGTAGCTTTTTGTTTGTTTGTTTGTTTTTGTTTGGTTTTGTTTTTTTGTGGTTTTTTTTTTTTTTTGTTTGTTTTTGTTGGTTTTTTTTTTTTTTTTTTTTTTGTAAGATGCTACACATTTTGCTGATTTTCCTAAACTAGGTCACCCTTGCACCTTCTTTTCCACAGAAAAGGTCAGTAACAGTGACACACAACTGCACCAAGAGATGTGCTGGTCCAAACAAGACCGTCTGATCTATGTTGGCAAGAAGGAGCAAAACCTCCTTTGCACATTGTTTACCTCATTGATGAAAGTCAGAGTAACATCACTGTCTCTTGCCCCCTTCTTCAAACCAGCAGAAATCTACAGAATCCTCTGCCTACTTTCTGGAGCTAACCATCCATAGTGAAGCTGTAATCCAAAATAATCTAACTTTTTCCCCATCAAGCAAAGATCAAATCACAGAATGCCTTTGTCACTTTCATTCTGCTTTACTGTACTTCACTGTGTTTGAATGTAAAAAGCATCACAAATGTTTTAGTATAAGGAATGAGCTGTCTGGCTCCTCTGTGGTTTAACTGCTATGCATACATCTTCTCCCTCCTCCAGGCTCTCCAGTAGCTTTGAATCCATTCCCAGTGATATCCCAAGGCTTTGGTCATAGTTTTCCAAACCCACTAAAAGATCAAGTTCAGCAGCTAATCACTGTGCTTCAGTCTGCAAGTCAAGACAGCTTATTTTTTACAAAGTAACACATAACATGAGGTCTAGGAGAGAACATGACATAGTATTTTCTCCTTCAAACTTTGGATAGAATGAACTTCTTGAAATGAGATGTACTCAACATTTCATTAGTGTCCAACCACATTGCACGACTCCTTGCTTAACAACATAAGCAGCGACCATGCCAAGTGAAACAAGGAGAAAGCCTTCCCCACAGGGTCTTCTGGGAAGAAGAAGAGGGATCAAAACTTTAACTGACACTCCCCAAATACCTTTGCAAAACATAAATTCAAACCCTAAGCAGAAAAATGTCAGTTTTAATTGGTGAAATGCACGTATCTACTTCTGATGCATTAACTCTGTGTTGATCACAGCAGTTTCTCAGCTCAGAACAAGCAACAGCTCTCAGACTCACATCATTTCAGTGCAGGCTGTATGAAATTACTGTGTATAATTAATCACTATTAGTTTTCTTTCTGCAAAAATGAACTGCAAATGAGTTTTGAAAATACCCTCTTTCATACATGCAACTTTGTTCAAGGTCAGCTCCATATCGCATATAGTCACACCGTACTGCAGAAAGCTGATGGAAAGCAACCCAACGCCTCTCCTGTGTTGCTGTGAAACTCTTACTGCGCTTTCCCATGATGATGCATCTCTGGAATACAAAAGCACCCATTCCAGCAAGGCTCCCGCAGGTGGCACTAGCTGCTTCTCAGTGCCACACAGGGCTCAGCACTTAGCACTCGCAGCAGAAACTGCCTCTCACTTTTGGCCAGCATGCCAAGCAGAGGCTATAAGCCAGTCTAGAGTTCAGATAACAGAATCATCCTGCTTACCTCTGAAATCTGGACTGGGACAAGCCGACAGCTAAGCCACTATGCCAACCTTCTGCTTATTTCAAAACTTCCTATCATCAGAACAAACCACAGTTCTTCCCTAAAGCATGGGGCACTTTTCTAATTAGATACACATATATCACTTCTTTCACGCCATTACTCCCAGCAGCCATTGCAGACCTTCACAAAAGTTAAAAACCCACACACAAACAAGCAAAAAACCAAAACAAACAAAAAAATCCATCAAAAGATTGTGTTTCACTTACGCACAGTAGGTTTATCACTTCAGACACTCTCTTCTGAAACTAAAGTTGAGAAAATAAACAGACTTGAGTATGGTGGCTCAGCACAGGACATGCCTAGCATGTGCTCTAATGAAAAACAAGGAAGATCAGGAAAAGCAGCAAAATATTTAGGGACTTAGAGGCAAGTCTCAGCACAGAATGTATGAGTACCGCCATAGCAAGTTATAGCTGCCAAGTACAGCTACCATATCACAAAATACTGCTATCATCTACTCAAAGAAAACTGCTACTCAACAAGAAAGTGTATTTTACACAAACCATTTTCAGAGCAATTTAAGCAATTTAAGCATTGTAGTGTATTACACCTAGTTACTCCACAAAACCCAACCAAGAACAGAGTTTCCATTACTGTAATTCATAAATACAGAGATTAAATATCTTAACTGAGCTACCATTACATTGTTTTATGATTTATTTTTTTTAGGCAACAATAATTCTACTGTTAAGTGCTAGTTAGGGCTACACAAAAAAAAAAAAAGTGAATTTGAAACCAACCCATTTAAAAAGAAAACAAATGCCTCAGGCACATAGAAGAACACGCAGTTCAACATTTTCTTTACTAAAAGCGTTTACTTCCAATGCCATTAAACTGTAACTCTTCAGTGATGCACATATCAAATGCTGAAACAGCACAAAAAAAGCATTATGCACATGCACCAGCTACAGTGCTAAAGAGTCTAAAGGATCTTAGGGTACAAGTCCTCTTATTGCAAGAACAGCCAAACCCATAGCCAAAACCATGACATACGCCATGACCTTCTCCTTGACAAATTCTCCAGTACTGTAAGAACTTAGCCATTTTATCATATCACCTGAAGGAGAACAGCCCTTACAGGTTAAAAAAAAACCCTGTAAGGTTTTAGTTGATATTTTTACTGCTCAACTCACATTGCCTCTCACAAGATGTTTTTACTGAGGTTTTCCTCATGAGATGCATCAGGTCACGGTTTTGAACAGACTTAATTCTAGTGAGGTGCTCAGCATAAACTTTGTTACGGGGACAAAAGTTCTGGTTTAATAAATTGTAAAAAAAACATTCCACAGCTGAATATGAAGCTGTCAAACCTTAGCAATAACAAAAGTTGTTTTACAGTGCATGTAGTTAAGGAAAGGAAACTAAAGAGGAAAGAATTTCAGTAGTGTTGATCTCAGAATTACCCAAGTTCCTTTTCAAAGCTCTGAACTCTTCTGCAATTAGGAGAGAAGCTGATTTGGCAGATGCACACGTGAAGTTTCACTCTTTAGTCTTTTCCACATCCAAGTCTTTGGTGCCTAGCAGCTGCAACTTTAAATTCCTGATTGAGAGCAAGAGCTGCTGATGCATTAATGAAAGCAATAATCTCCAAAACAATTAAAAAGCCAATCAAAGAAACAAACAAGGGCAATAACCCAGATAGCATCCTAATGGTCATGTTGTAATCCCATTTTCTATTAGAGAGGAAAGAACAAACAAAACCAAAATAACTCCACATTTGTATCTGGTATACATAGTAAAAAGACCCTGACACCTGCTTTCACAGGGTTTATGTCTCCTCCAAATTGCTTTCTATTACAGATATTGTGTGGTAACACTTAAATAGCTCTTTTTTTGCCTGATTTCTCTACTTAGGATATCACTACACACTGCCTTGGAAAACAGCCACTGTTATGCAAATTCATCACTTCACCACAGCCTCAAGTAGTGAAGAAAATCAAATCAAAACAGGCTGTGACAAAGCAAAGCTGTTAGAGCTAAAAGAATCCAATCAGTGGAAACAAATCAAATCACAGTGAAAGTAAACTGTAATATGAAAAGCCTTAAATTAATTTTAATCCAGTTCTACATCATGGATAAATATTATTCAGTGATGGATAACACCAATGGATTCCAATATATCTTAAGAATTTTGTTACTATGGGAGAAACATGCCTCCTTTGTGCGCATTTCACCTCCTGACACTTCCTTTTTGCGTTTCCATTTCTGTTACTGGAAATTTCTTGACATTAAGCTGAGTGTCACCCTTATGTTACAGAAAAAGGGAAACAACCTTGCTATCCACTTAGTAAGGCCATAAGGCTGCATATATTATGTATGGTAGTCTCTTCTGAAATTGCAGCACTATAATAACAATAAAGTTCTTCTGAGGTTTGTTTTGTTTTAAATGAAAGCTTTATAACCCTCAAAGAAAACCTTTTGACATTTCAAGGTCAGTAGAAAAGCTAATATGAATGTGACAAACAAAATTCATACATGTTTTAACTTTCTGTAGGGCCAGAGTCAAGGCACTGAGACAGGGGACATCATCTTCCTAAACTCATAATCAGTATATAAAGCAAACCTTGAAACCACATTAATGCATAACTTGACAACGAGATAAGGTACATTCAAAAGTAAATACTCAAAGACTACGGAACAGTCCAGTGCTTCTTAAAAGTATATAGACAAGTCCATTTTAGAGACAGCTGATTTATGGGTATTTCTTTTCTCTGCTTAAATACATGTTTCTGAAAGCTTCCTAAAATGAAAAGAAAAATACAAGACAAACACAAAATGTAGCTCTGCACCAAATCAAAATCAGAAGTTTATTTCTCTCACGTTTCTCTGCACATTTTTCAAAGCACCACTGGGTTTTTTTCCAATTTCACTAACAACAGTATGCACCAAGTCCAACCAAGCTCTTTTACCTCTTCTATAAAATGCTTGTAATATGTTTGGCTTTGCAGTATATTTTTCAAGGAAATAACTTCAGATCTCATTATATTAAAAAACCCACAGAATACAAAGATCATACTGATGAAAGACAAAAATGTCAGAGTTGTCCAAAAGGTCCATTTACTTCGATAAAAAAAATTGCCTAAACAACATTAATTCCAAGGAAACAAGAGAGAAAGACATTTCCCCCCTCAACTGTAAACTCCTGTGGAGAGCTATAGGGATGGAGAGGAAAATACAAAAAAAAAAAAAAGATGCAAAGGAATGTTTGGTTTGGCATTGGTGACACATGTTCATGAAGGAGAAGCCTACTTAAAACCAGGATAATGGATAACTATCAGTTTACATGTGGATTCTTTACTACTTTTCTTTCCATAACACACAGTGACTCTGATTTGTTTTGCAAGGAAAGGAATGGGCAGATTCACCCTCAGGAGAAGGGCTCCTACGAAGCCCATTTATCCTTTTAACTTTTTTTCCCCTCAACTGCAATTGCTCAGTATTTCTGCTGAAATTAGAGGTTTAGACCTGTGCTTTGTAATTATTAAACAAATAATACTCAGTTGGCTTTTCCAGAACTGTTGTTTGGATGGATGGCCAACATAGAGCCATGCATAACAAAGTTGCTTATACCCTGTGAAACATGTTTTTTCCCCACAGCCATCAGAAGAAGTCCATCAAACCTCTTGACTACAGTACCGTGTGATTAATGAAAGTTTCTGGGGTTTTGTTTTCATCACAGAGCATATAACATTAGGCAACAATACAGAAAATAGCAAAAAAAGTGTCAATGGTTAAAACTTTCTGAGTCTTGACATGTTCCAGTTGCTCGAATGCCTAGCCTGGCTGGCCTCAGTCCTGGCTCAGTCAGCTGATGGAAGGACCACTTCATGCTCCTCCAGCTTTTCCTTCTCCCTGCTTTGAGAATACATACATCTGTGTGTATGCATATATATACACATACATATTTATATACACACTGCACACACATGGAAAGAAAGGAAATTAATAACAGACAAATTAACAGTGCTGTGCACATTCACTTTGTCCAAATGAATGGCCTCATAACTCAGACTGGGACATTTCCTGTAAAAACACTCCATTATTTATTAAGCCACTCTAGAGCGCAACTGTTGAAGCGTGGCTTGCAGACAACATATTTTCCAGAGCCAAATTTTGCAGTTATCTACAGGACACTGAACAGTTGTAATGGAGAAGTCAGGGCCTTCTCACTATATGTTAGTTTTAAATAATGTATCTACAGTTCAGCAGAGCTCTGTAACTGCAAGCCTAGTCCTGTTCATTTTTGTGGCATTGAAATGCACATGCATACTGCAGAGCATAGAGAAACTATACAATTTCAAATAATACTCCTGCTTAATCTCTGACAAATCACAGGCTTTGTATATACATGCATAAATATAAATACATGTATACATTTTTTCATCAGAAAGAATATGGATTATAAAATTAAATATGACTAAAAAGAGGAAATTATTTCACTCGCCTATGATCAACACAAGTAGAGAGACTAGAAGAATAAAACTAGTAAAAGGGAAAGCACACACAGTAACAACCTTTAACCTGCTACAATTTCCAAAGGAATTTGAATTACCTTCTTGAGAGAAGCAGCTGATGAACTGCTGAATAAACATTTCTTTTAGGTTAAAATGCAGCATTCCCTAGACAAGGATACTCCCTCTGTGATGCCATAAACGTACAAAGCTTCTTGTCTCCAACATGCTTTCTTCAAAAAGCTGGATTTATTACTAAACATTGCATCGTCAAATGCAGACCTCCACTAGCCCCAGATGAAAACACTAGTTCCATTCAGAAAAAAACACATGGGGAAAAAATAACTTACAAGTGTTATAGTTGGAAAGGTGATTTCCTTCAGCTGAATGTTTTTCCCCTTTCTACATCTGTCTAAGTGACATGGTTTGAAAAAATCATGTTGTTTGTAAGTAATTCTCCAAGTCCACATTCTCCTCTCTTCACCTTCTTGCGCAAGTGATGAAGGTCACCTTTCCATTTTAATTACACTGAAGAGTGAAGCTCTTTCTCCTTCTACGTAGTTAGTAGGGAATCAGAAACACATCATGCATTCAGCATTCAGCTTTCCTTCATCCAGCTGGGATGCTAGAATTACCATTAGAGGGAAGTCCCTATCCCCACCAAGTAAAATTTTACTAGAGTGAAAGATGGATCATGTGCACTTCAATACTAGAAGGCAGCATAATGGGTAAACAAGTATTTCATTGCTATCCTGAGAAGACTATGAAAAAGAGCAAAACAACTACATAAAGGAATTCACTTCTTCATCATAAAGAAAGTTAAAACTAATGTAATATCCCAATTACGTCAAGAAGTTTCAAAGGACAAGTAAAGATTGTCCACTGCAATATAAGTGTGGTGGGATACAAATAAGACAACTTCACAACTCAGCGTAGCTTAAATCCTATAATAAAACTGTACATGAAATCTAATAGCAAAAAGAAACAATCAGAAACACTTGTTTTATTTTTATAATATGTATAATCAACACTGTGGTTCCAAACCCAACTAAAATTCCCAAGTTACAATGTTTTCCCACTGGCAATGCAATACCATTGCAGTACAATGGAGACGAATGCATCTTCCCAGTTATGCCAATTTTTGTAAACACAGAACAAATTCAGGCTACAGGAATATTTTTTTTTTTTTTTTAATGAAACAAAGCTTTGTATTTCATTGGTCATTTGATCAAGTACTGGAAATCAATACAAATAAGGGCAAGGCTCCTATCTCCGAATGGGTCTGCCTAAAGTAAATATTCGAGGGGATATTAGTCAAATCAGTACCAAGAGCTTCAGCCAGTTTCCAAAGCCTTTTGAATTCTCAGAGCAAAGCACAGTGAATTCAGATGAAAGTTCCTTTTCTTCCACTTTTAAGGGAAGAAATAACTTAAGTGAACCTTCTGCAAAACAGCCTCCCAAGCTTAGTAACTGGGGAACAGACCTAAAGCACTGCCAAGACACACAACTCAGCATTTATAAACCTTAATGGTTTATTCAAATATTAAGTACTGATGTACTGAACCAAAAAATACAGAGGTATTCCAGTAATGCTGTTTCAAGTTATGTAATTCCATCCTTGGTACATAAAAATCCCAGTTCCTCCATTTGTCCTGCCTAGCCCACATTTTGTGCTCTGAGGGACACGGGCACATGGGGCGCATACTAACAACACTGAGCTCCTGCTGGATCTGATGAAAGGCACAGAGAGGCAAGAACACCACCTGGCCCTGCCTCGGGTCTGAGATGATGTCAGCCTATTCAGCAGGGCAAAAGACGAAAGAAAAAAAGTCCCTGCTCTATTTCAAACACACACAAAGGGCCAAGTATATTACCACAAAAAGCAGGAAACCACTCCATCTCATCACCAAATGATGATTCTGCAGCCTTCTGAGCCTTACTGCATTTAGGCACAAGAAGTAGAGGGAGAAGCTTTTGCTCCCTTTAGATTTTATGACAGTTATTTCCACCTCTCTCACCTTAACCCTGTCACTGTCCCCACACCCCATGCGGTATTCCCAAGGGTATCACCAGCCCACTCTCGCTTTTTGCCCAACAGTTGCAACTATGTGCTGACCCACCAGGATATGTCAATTTAGCCAGTTCTGGATTATTCCGTTTTCTTTATATATCGCAAAATACATATCATACCCAAATCACACCAGCAAACATGATCATCTTCTTGCACACCTGGCAACATTTTTAGACACATCTGAATTTAATGCAGTTATAACCCTGTAGAACTGCTATCTCAGGTCACCTACAGAATAACAGAATAGTTAGGGTTGGAAAAGACCCTAAGATCATCTTGTTCCAAACCCCCTGTGATGGGCAGGGACACCTCATGCTAAACCATGTCACCCAAGGCCCTCTCCAACCTGGTCTTGAACACTCTCAGGGCTGGAGCATTCACAACTTCCTTGGGCATCCTGTTCCAGTGCCCCATCACCCTCACAACAAAAAACTTCTTCGTTTTATCTAACCCGAACTTCCCCTGTTTCAGTTTAAACCCATTACTCCATGTCCTTCTTATGCTGAGGGCACCAGAATTGCACACAGTGCCCTAAGTGGGATCTCACAAGAGCAGAGTAGAGGGGCAGGATCATCTCCTTTGACCTGCTCATCACACTCCTTTGGATGCAGCCCAGGATATGGTTGGCTATGTGGGTTGTGAGCACACACTGCCGGCTCATGTTAAGTTTCTTGTCACAAAATTTGCTAAAATGCTTGGAGCATTTTTCTCTTCAATTTTTCTTGAATTTCACTACAAACTCCAAAGTTTAAAGAACTCTGAATGAAGAGCCAGATACAGATGCATACATCATCACAAAAACCAGAACAGGCAGGACAGAAAACAGGCAACCATACTCTCTGGAGAGCAGAAAGCATAATTATATTCTGCTGAACTATTCTTCCCTTATAGATATTCTGCCAGCAGTGGCAGAGTTCACTTCTATGTCTCAGTCATGACCTCTTAAATGGATGAGACATAAACCTTTTGAAAAGCATAACTTTCTGTCTCTATACCTGTGGACACCTTTCTCTGCAGCATCTCAGTTCCTGCATAGCTCAACAACTGGTGGATGCCTTCTTTGCCCTTGTCAGAGTGAAAGATAACCCACAAGAGTTCAGAGGCAGCTGCCCAGCTCTCCTGTAGGAAGAAACATGGTCTTACGGCTGTTCCAGACACAAGTCTGATGTTTGGGCACCCCTGTGATACCAGCAAACTAATGCTAGCATGAAATACGAAGCTGAACCTTAATGGAAGAGAGTTTTTTGTAGTCCGGGGCTCTTGAGTGGCTCAGTTTTTAAATAAAATTTCAGTACAGTTTAAGCAAAAGCCATTAAAGCTTGGCAAGAAGCTGCAATGGATCATAACTATTACAAAACAATGGCTAGATTTTTCAGAACTGGTTAGTTATTTACCCTAATTAGTAGTAAATGGGAACCCAGCATAGTAAAAAGAATAACTACAGCACAGGTTGAAGTAACTATCAAACTTCAAAATTATCTGTTAATTTTGAAAATTTTGAGTCTTACATCTGAGTTTAAGAAAAGTTTGTTCTGTTTTAAACCATGTGCCCATGTGTTCCTTCCGTCAAATTGTTTTTATTATTTGCCTTTATTTGCAAAACAGATGTGGGGGGAACAACCACAAACAAAATCAAAGAACAAGGTTTGGATTACGTAAGCCCTGGAGGGTTGAATTAACATAACTTTTATAATGTGTCTAGAATAAGTCTGCTTTTTTCCAAAGTTAGCTGCCAGCAAAATTTACAAGCTCATCTATTAAATTCATTTGTTACAGAAATTACTAGTTAAAACAGATTACCTGTAACTACCAGCTTCATATCTCTGAAGCTGAAGATTCAGCATATTTCTCTAAGGAAGTAAGTGAACTGCTCCACTTTTCAGAGAAGTAATTACAAAACCATAATTTTCCTTTTCCAATTTAAGCATCTATTAAAACTGAAATGGTAAAGTCCACTTCAACCACATGCATGTTTTGTGGGTTTTATTTGCAGTTTTGCTCTTTTTTCTGCCCTGCAAGTACTCTATCAAAGATCTACTTTAACTGAGACAGCAGAGTGCG